>VZQC01002218.1:2750895-2834771 GCA_009823505.1 Rhizomys pruinosus | reverse complement strand
GAGAAAACTTGCCAAAAGCAGATAGGTTAGTAGATACCCAAGCCACTTCACCAAATAAGAGCAAACAGATCATTCCACAGGAATCAGTTTCTTCTTCACAAATGCATGACCAGGAAGAAGTTTTCTAAAGAGACAGGTGCCACTAAGTGCCACTAGGTTGTTTGAAATACCAGAACTCAAGTTCACACTCAAACCATGCTGTGCCCACTCCTACCACCTTCTCAGATAATCTGTTTTCTGGGACTATGTTGTGTCCTTGGCGACCCTCCTGAGACTTGGTAGTTGTTTTTGTTTTGAACATAACTGACTCCATAGATTTTTATTATTTTATTTATTTATTTATTTATTTATTTATTTATTTATTTATTTATTTATTTATTTATCTTTTCGAGACAGGGTCTCCCTGTAGCCCCGGCTGTCCTGGAACTTACTCTGTAGACTAGGCTGACTTTGAACTCACAAAGATCCTCCTGCCTCTGCCTCCCAAGTGCTAGGATTAAAGGCGTGCACCACCATGCCTGGCTGACTCCATAGATTTTTATGAAAATGCTTTTTCAGTTAAATCTCAAGGCTCCCCAAACCTCAAAATGGTTAAACACCAACCACCACTTAACTGGGCTGCTGTAAACAAAGCTCAGAATGAAACCCCTGTGTATTTGCTGCAGATTCCCAGGTGTCTCTTGGGTAGGGATAAGCTCAGGAAAGATTTAATGGGTTTATTAAGTAATCATCCAGTAAGAGTTTTGTCAGGACTGTGTTTTCCACAGCACCACCTGGACCCTCTTCCAGCAAGCCACAGCAGCATATAAAGGCCTACATTTATCATTCAGTTCTCCATGAAGTTCAAGAATGTTCCTTAAAAATAAATATTCCTTAAATGAGAGTCATGTCTTTGGGGGGTGGGGCGCTGGTGGACAACTTTCATGTGTCTTCACCAACAAGAAAATCACTGACAATGGCTGTTGGTTAAGGAGCCTCACTATTAAGCTGTGGCTTAATAGTGTTTCTTTATAGCCTGTCCACTTGGTAACTGAAACATACAGGCTCCTTGCCCAAAATTAGGCTCTTTGAAGGCTGCTCTCATCTTATAGACGTTCTAGACCAGTGCCCTGTAGTTTTGACATGTTTGTTTGGAGGAAGGATGGTGAGGGTAGAGATCGAAGAATTTGTTTCTTAGAACTCGTGTGTGTGTGTGTGTGTGTGTGTGTGTGTGTGTGTGTTTGAGTGTTTGAGAGTTTGAGACAGGGTCTCCCTGTAGCCCCAGCTGACCTGGAATTTGCTATGTAGACCAGGCTGGCCTTGAACTCATAATCTGCCTGCCTTTGCCTCCTGAGTAGAGTGCTGGGATTAAAGGTGGGCGCCAACACTCTTGGCCAGACTGTATCTTGTGCGTGGTGAATGTATTTCCCTTTATTCTTGATGATGACGAGGTGGTTTCTTAAGACCTATTGATGATTGTAAGATGAACTGGGGACTTTTGACCTTGATGGTTGGGTGTTTCAATACTAGGGAATATATAGATTCAAGCACTGTGTTGCCTACTGTGGAGAGCGGGTGTGGCGACAGTCCCAAGATGGCGCCCGGAACTTTAGTCAAGTCTTACGACTAACACCTGATTCCCTCCTACCTCAAAGTAAAGCCACGTTCACCGTTCAAGCTGCGCAGGTGCACCCTGGACGCAAGATCAGGCCAGATGAAACCAATAGACTGGATCAGGCCAGATGAAGCCAATAGACTGAGGCCACGCAACCTGGGCTGAGAAGGCGGAGCCGGAGGGGGATAAATAGAGGAGACTTTCTGTTCTTGAGGGGAAGAAGAAGAAGAAGAGGAGAAAGAAGTAAAAATGTTGTAATGTGCCTGAATAAACCGCTTTGAGAAGAACGAGCTAGAGGTGCTTTATTTCTGCTGGCCAGAATCAAAGGCATCAGCCTACTTTCCTGTTTTTATTTTTATTTATTTAAATATTTTTTGACATTTTTAAAAAAGAATTTTATTTATTATGTGTATAAATGTACTGTCCGCATGTAGGTTTGTGCACCTGTGTCATGTAATGCCGCAGAGGTCAGAAGCCTCCTACTTTCCTGTTTATATAATTTTTTTTCTTTTTTTTTTTGTCTTTTTGAGACAGGGTCTCCCTGTAGCTCGGCTGTCCTGGAACTCACTTTGTAGACCAGGCTGGCCTTGAACTCACAAAGATCTGCCTGCCTCTGCCTCCCGAGTGCTAGGATTAAAGGCGTGCACCACCACGCGTGGCCATGTAATCTTATTTTATACTGTTTTTTTGCAAAGTGGCATTTTCTGTAAAATTTTCTCCTGAATTAGTTTGAAAAAACATCTCAAAAAAAAAAATAAAAGGAGGGCTGGAGAGATGGCTCAGCGGTTAAGAGCACTGACTGCTCTTGCAGAGGACCAGGGTTCAATTCCCAGCACCCACATGGCGACTAAGAACACGTCTTTAACTCAGTTCAGGGGAATCCAACAATCCTTTTCTGACCCTCCATCGGAATTTGCACCACATGGGTGCACAACCTACATGCCAGAGAGTACACTCTACACATAAAAAAATTAAATTTTTTTTTTTTTTAAAAAACATTTTTTTAATCCTGCACTGGGAGGCAGAGGCAGGTGGATTCTTTGTGAGTTCAAGGCCAGCCTGGTCTAGGCAGAGTTGAGTTCCAGGACAGCCTGGGACGCTACAGGGATCCTGTCTCAAAAAGACCAAAAAAAAATAATAATAATAATAAATTAAAAAAAAAGAAAAAACATCTCAATTCTCATTTTATTTTATTTTATTTTATTTTATTTTATTTTATTTTATTTTTTTTTTGTCTTTTCGAGACAGGGTCTCCCTGTAGTCCCAGGTGTCCTGGAACTCACTCTGTAGACCAGGCTGGCCTTGAACTAACTCACAAAGATCCACCTGCCTCTGCCTCCCAAGTGCTAGGATTAAAGGTATGCGCCACCATGCCTGGCTCTTTTTTTTTTTTTACTTTTTTATACTGTGTAGAGTTATCTTCCTTTGTTTTTCCTTTAATATCTACCAGACCAATTATTTTTATTTCTTGTTTTAATTTTTTTAACCTCTTTTTGGAACAGGGTCTCCTTGCAGCCCCAGCTGGCCCGGAACTTACTCTGTAGACCAGGCTGGCCTTGAATTCCCAGATCCCCCTGCCTTCTGAGTGCTGGGACTAAAGGCATGCACCACCACTCCCAGCTGTTTTAACAGCTTTTGCAGGTATCTATTAGTTTAAATACATTACTGGCCTCCCTTACACCCACCCATATTTGCTTGCTTTCTGCACTAAGGAAAACACTGAGAGGAACACTTAACAATTGCCTGTTTAAAAGGAAGGCTTGCAGTTGGGCATGGTGGTGTTCCTAGCACTGGGGAGGCAGAGACAAACAGATTTCTGAGTTTAAAGGCCAGCCTGTTCTACATAGCTAGTTCCAGGCTTGGGCTACAGGGAGACCCTGTCTCAAAAAGGTAAAAGGCTTGCTTTTAGCTATTTGCTTATAAACAAATCTTCAAAAACTAGTATTTAAAATTGCATTTATTTGGTTACTGTGTATGTGGAGTTCATAGGATGATTTGTGGGAGTTGGTTCTCTCTTTCTGCAATGTAGGTCCTGGGTACTTAACTCGGGTTTTTTTGCCTATGGGGCAAGCAACTTTACCCACAGAGCCATTTCCCCATCTGCTAATAAAATCTTACATTTTTATTGTTTTTTGAGGTGGGGTCTTGTGTAGCTGCAGGGAGGCCTCAGATGGATTCTTAGCAATCCTGCCCTTAGCCTCTCATGTGCTGGCATTATAGGCATGTGCCACCTTGCCTGACATAAATTTTGTTAAAAAGAGTTTTTAAAACCTTTGTTAATATTCTTGCATTCCTTAGTCTCACTGGATATTTGGTTACTTCTGAACCTTTTTCATTATACCTTGCTCTGGTCACTGAATAACTGTGAAATGGCATGGGCTCAGATAAGTTGATCCTGTGGCAGATACAAAACTTTGTTGCCTATACACTTATTTGTAAATTTAAAGGATGGCTCTGTTTCTAAGTCCCACCACTATATATACAAATATAGTTGATAACTTGTTCTTGTTTTGTCTGATGCTTTGTGGTAATTGGTAGTTGGACATTCATGCCCATGTCTGGGCTGGTCCAAAGGGGTTTTAGTTTCTATATTCATTACCTTTTACTTTTGAGACGTTTCACTTGGTGGCCCAGGCTAGCCTTCAATCATGACGGTCCTTTTCCCCCAGCCTCTCTTCCTTGGGTGCCACCACACTTTTTCTTTCTTTTCCCTTGTTAATCCAGGTGTTCTGATGAAGTTGGCCTTGCTGGGGATGTAGACTGGCCTCTAGATGTGCTTTTGCATCCAGCCTAAAGAGTTTTTTCTTCCCTTCCCTTGGTGGTGGGATTTCTTTCTGACCAGAGCAGTTTCTTTGTGAGACAGCATGGTAGCAACACTGAGCACATTAATTTGTAGTAATGATTTATGGAATTATTCCAAACTTGGATTTCTGTGAATTTTCACATCCTTCTTTCCAGACAAATGAGACTATGTAGAACTTCATAGAAGAAATCCCCCCTGGTTTCTGATGAGGTGCAGTGTGGGATGATGTTTATGGAGCTTCTTGTGTGGGGAACAGAGTTGGGGGGCCAGGGAGTGTACAGAACTTTCCTGCAGGGGAATCATTTCACATTAATGCAAAGACATACAATACCAAGATGTGACATCACTTAAATTATAGGTGCCCTTTTTTTTCCCTTTTTTTTTTCTTTTTTTTTTTTATAATTTTATTTATTTCCGTATGTTTATGAATGTACTGTCTGAATGCAAGTCTGTGCACCCGTGTCGTGCAATGCTGTGGAGGTCAGAAGAGGGTGTCGGATTCCCCTGGAACTGGAGTTCTCCTGGAATTGGAGTTTCAGACGGTTCTCAGCCGCCATGTGGGTGCTGGGGATTGAACCCGGGTCCTCTGTAAGAGCGGTCGGAGCTCTTAACCGCTAGGCCATCTCTCCAGCCCCTTTTTTTCTTTTTCTTTTTTGAGACAGGGTTTCACTATGTAGCCCTGGTTGTCTGCTCTGGAACTCAATGCATATATCAGGCTGGGCCCAAAGTTTCAGAGATCTGTCTCTGCTTCTGAGTGTTGGGATTAAAGGTGTGCACTACCCCTCCTGGCCTTGGCCCTTATTTTTATGTATGTGGATTTTGTGTGTATATGTGTATAGCACTGAGTGTGTGTAGTACCTGTGAAGCCCAAAAGGGCACTGGATCCCCTGGAACTGGAGTTACAGATGGTTGTTAGCTGCAATGTGGGTGATGGAAACTAAACCCTGGTCTTCTGCAAGAGCAGTCAGTGCTCCTAATTTCTGAGCCATCTTTCTAGCCCCTTAAGTGTATTCTTTTTTGTTGTTGTCTTTTTGAGACAGGGTCTCCTCATTCCTGCAGGGGAATGCTCCTCACAGGTCCCAGTTGTCCTGGAACTCACTGTGTAGATCAGGCTGGCCTTGAACTCACAGACGGGAGATCCTCCTGCCTCTGCCTCCCAAGTGCTGGGATTAGAAGCATGCGCCACTATGTCCGGCTGGCCCTTAGTGAATTTTTAATTGTGTATGGTTTCACCATTTTACAGGATTTTGGGAGAGTTGACCTGTGTGATATTTAAGGAGAATGCTGGTGCATGCCTTTAATCCCAACACTCGGGAGGCAGGGCATGCAGGCAGGCAGATCTGTGAGTTCAAGGCCAGCTTTGTCTACATAGAGAGTTCCAGGACAGCTGGGGCTGCAAGAGAGACCTTGTCACATAAAAGACCAAAAAAAAAATGCTGTTCCCATTTACAGATTTTTGCAGAGATAGTAGAAGGCCCTATGTGCTGGATAGCTTTAGTGTCAACTTGACACACCTAGGTTGAGGGAGCCTCAATTGGGGAATTGGCTCCATTGGATTGGCCTGTGGCCACATCTGTGGATTATTGTCTTGATTTTCGAGCAGTGTGGGAGGGCCCAGCCCACATTGAGTAGTGCTACCCTGGGCAGGTTGTTGTGTACAGTATAAGAGGGCATGCTGGGTATGAGCCAGGTGAGCAAGCCAGTGAACAGCATTCCTCCATGGCCTGTACTTCAGCTCCTGACTCCAGGTTCCTGCCCTGAGTTCCTGCCTTGGGCTCCCTAAGTGATGAACTGTGGCCCAGGAGATGTAAGCTGAATAAACTCTTTCCTCCCCAAGTTGTGTCGGTCAGAGTGTTTTGCCACAGCAATGGAAGACAAACTAGAACACCATAGGTAGTGGAGGCCTAGCTCATCAGCTAACACTGACTATGACTCTGGAGGAGGTAGACTTGAGGAGGTCTTCCTCAGCCTTTCTGTTTGGCTTGGTTGTAAAAACAAGTTACTTGAGGGTGGGGCAGAGAAAACTTTGTTATTACCCTTGACAAAGCTATGTCAATTCCCTTCTCTTTACAGCTATTGCCTGGAAGAAAAGATGTTTGGTTTTCACAAGCCAAAGATGTACCGAAGTATAGAGGGCTGCTGCATCTGCAGAGCCAAGTCCTCCAGTTCGAGGTTCACAGACAGTAAGCGTTATGAAAAGGACTTCCAGAGCTGTTTTGGGTAAGATCATTTGATTAAAATCACTAATTTTACAATATCTAGGCTATTGTTCTTAAAAATGAATTAATAGTTTACCAAGTAGTGTGAATTCCTTTATAATTCCAAACCTTTTTGTTTGGATATCCCTTTGTTCTTAACTTCAGGGTATACAAAAATTTTTTTTGTCTTTATTCTCTTGCTGGTAGTGGTCCCCCATATTTTTTCTGCATTGTGTTTCTAAACAGTAGTTATATTTTAACTTAACTTGCTGGGGAGGATGATAGCAAGACTTTAATCTGCCCTGAAATTTATTAGCATATATTAATTTTCCAACAGATAGTAGATTAAAAAATTAATGTTGGACCATCGACTATTTCCTGTACTAGAAGAGTTATGTGGTGGTAGGGCATGTATGTTATGGTGTAGATGTGGAGTTCAGAGGGTCTTTGCGTTGTTTAGATGTTGGATCTTGTTTCCTGATGCTTAAGCCAGGCTTGCTGGCCTGTGAGCTCCTATAGATTCTCTTGTCTCTGCCTCCTATTTCCATAGAGGAGGAATGGGGTTATAGACTCATACTACCATACCAGGCTTTGTGCACTTCCATGCCTAGCTTTATGTGGATCCTTGGGGATCCTTAAAATTGTGCAGCAGTTGAGCCATCACCCTAGCTCATATACTATTTTTTTTCTTAAAAGCATTTATTAATCCTTTACTGTTAATTCTAGATTTAGACTTTGTGTCCTTCTGTATGGTTTTATTTATGTATGAGAGCGTCTCACTCTATGCTAGCCTGTTGCAATAATCTTCCTGTCCCAGCTTCCAAGTGCTGGGATTAGAAGCATGAGCTATCATGCCTGGCTTACTGTCTTGACTTCCAGTCATTATATAGTATCAGTACTCACTGGTGTGTGTAATAAGAAGAATGTAGATATGAAGGCTCCTCAAAGGTGATTTTACAATACTGTGCCAGATTCCTATAAATTTTTTCCCCATATATAGATATAATCACTTCACAAATTATAATCCTTCTTTGATATCATGGCACTTTATTTTATTACATTTTTACTTTTTGTCTTTTTTGTCAGGGTCTCCCTGTAGCCCCAACTGTCCTGGAACTCTGTTGACCAGGCTGGCCTTGAACTCACAGGTATCCGCTTGTCTATGCCTCCCAAGTGCTAGGATTAAAGGCATGCGCCACCATGGCCGGCCCAGCATTTATTTGAAAGTCAGGATCTTGCTGTGTAGCTGACTGTCCTGGAACTTGCTATGTAGATCAGTTTGCCTGCATCTGTCATGATTGATACTTGGCTTATTCTTTATTTTAAACTATTAAAATACAGTATAGAAGCCCAGTGTGTTGGCGTACACCTTTAATCCCAGCACTTGGGGGTCAGAGGTAGGCAGATCTCTATGAGTTCAAGGCCAGCCTAGTCTACATAGTGAGTTCCCGGACAGTTGAGGCTACAGGGAAACCCTGTCTCAAAAAGAACAAAAAAAATTATAATAGAGAAACAACGGAATTGATTGTGTAGAATAGTTAGAAATTACGAATATGAAACATAAATGGATGTGTTTTTCCTTAGGAGAATTGTCTTCACAGGTGAGGTCACAATTTAACACTTTATTTTCCTATCAGGTTGCACGAAACCCGCTCAGGAGACATATGTAATGCCTGTGTGCTGCTTGTGAAAAGATGGAAGAAGTTGCCAGCAGGATCGAAAAAAAACTGGAATCATGTTAGTTCATATTTTTTCTTTCTTGACTGAAGTAATACTAATTTCCCCCCTAATTTAGGAAATCTTATGTCTCTAGGGCAGAAAGAAACACTAGCTGCTACTCAGACTCGATCACCTCTCCCTTAGGCGTGTTTGGGATAGTGCAGTCTGATGCATTCACCAAGTTATTTGCTAAGGCTGTCTCCAATACCCTTGCTGAAGAATTGCAGTGTACTTCAGAAACTCTTTAAGGCTCAATCCAGAGTGACGTGTTGCATTGAACGCAGTTGGGAATAATGAGCACATAGATTGAATTTAGTCTTGTGTTTACCAGTAGCTGCTTGTAGACTTTAACAGGTTATAAAGCTAATAGCTATCCATAGAGTTACTTTGAGACCTGAATGAGATTTTTTTTTTTAATTTTATTTATTTTCATATGTGTATGAACGTACTGTCTGCATGTAGGTTTGTGCACCCGTGTCGTGCAATGCGGCAGAGGTCAGAAGTGGGTGCTGGGGATCGAATCCGGGTCCTCTGCAAGAGCAGTCGGGGCTCTTAACTGATAGGCCATCTCTCCAGCCCCGAGACCTGAATGAGATTTGTATCTGTGTGTGTAAAGTAAAATATGTGGATGGACACTGTTGTTCTGTTTTTTTTGTTGTTGTTGTTGTTGTTGTTATGGTTTTTGACACAGCCCCAGTTGGACTGGAATTTTTGTGTAGACCATGCTGGCCTGTAGCTCACGGGGATGTGCTTACCTCTGCCTCCTGAGTACTGGGATTGAAAGCATGCATCACCACACCCCACTGTTTGTTCTGTATTTAAGTTACGATTAGACTGGCAGTGTAAATGTGTTTGCAGTTAGCTTTTTGCTTTCTTTTCCATGTCACTGGAATTTTTTTCTTTTTTAAATATGGAATGCTTCACGAATTTGGTGTCATCCTTGCACAGGGGCCATGCTAATCTTCTCTGTATCGTTCCAATTTTAGTATATGTGCTGCCGAAGCGAGCACAAGGAATTTTCATTTTATATATATGTATGTATACACACACAAATACAGGCTTTTTAGATTTAATTATGTGTCTATGTGTATACCATATATGTGCAGTTGTGTGTGGATGCTGGAAGAGAGTGTATTAATTTTTATTTCTTGGATACACGTGTTTTGCCTGCATGTATGTAAGTGCACCCATGCACACAGTGCCAGTGGAGGGCAGAAGGAGTTGGACCCCCTGGAACTGGAGTTACAGACAATTGTTAGCCCTGTGTGGGTGCTGGGAACTGAACCTAGGTCCTCTGCAAGAACAGACAGTGCTCTTAATTGCTGAGCCAGCTCTAACCTTGAAATTATGACACCCCCCTCCCTCTCAGTTGCTGAGATTATAGGTGTGAACCACCATACCTGGCTAAAATAGGAAATTTACATAAAATATTTTGCTTAAAAGTAGGCATTTTTTTCTCTATAGTACCCTACACTCTCCTTTGATGGCAGTGTTAAATTATTATAGTCTTTTATTTTATTTTTTTATGCGTATGAATGTACTGTCTGCATGTAGGTTGGTGCACCCATGTCGTGCAATGCGCGGGGGTCAGAAGAGGGTGTTGGATTCCCCTGGAACTGGGGTTAAAGATGGTTCTTAGCCGCCATGTGGGTGCTGGGAATCGAACCTGGGTCCTCTGCAAGAGCAGTCGGTGCTCTTAACCGCTGAGCCATCTCCCCAGCCTCCCCCCCCCCCCTTTTTTTTTTAAGATGGGTCTCTGTATTCCCAGCTGGCCTGGAATGTGCTATGTAGATCGGGCTGGCCTTAAACTCATAAAGATCCACTTGCCTCTGCCTTCCAAGTGCTGGGATTAAAGGTGTGCGCCACCACGCCAGACATTAGGTTTGATTTTAAAGAATATTTTATTGCTTTTGTGTGTATGTGCATATTCCCTGCATGTGTGTAAGTGCACCCATGTTGTTGAATGCACTTGGAGGACAGAAAGAGGACATCAGATCCTCTGGAACTGGAGTTACAGACAGTTGCTAACTAGGAACTGTACCTGGGTCCTCTGTAAGGAGCAGTCAGTGAGTGCTCTTAACTTCAGAGTCATCTCTCCAGCTCTTACAGTAGGTTCTTACGGAGCGGTTACATTATTAAATAAGCTTTTTTATTGGAGATCAGGTTGTTTGTTTGTTTTTTTGAGGGTGATGACATGTTTTTACATTGAAGGCCTAAGAAATAGAACCATGCTGGGCTTGGTGGCTCACGCTTTTAATCCCAGCACTTGGGAGGCAGAGGTAAGTGGATCTGTGTGAGTTCAAAGCCAGCCTGGTCTACAGAGCAAGCTCTAGGCCAGCTGGGACTAAAGGGAGACCCTGCCTCAAAAAGCCAAAAAAAAAAAAAAANAACCATGTAGGAGTAGACCACTGGCCAGGCTAGATGAGGGAGATGAGGTGCTGCTGTGATTGTGTATGGGGATTAGCATGAAGAATGGTCCAAAGATAATTTTTTCTCACCCACTTGAACTGATTGCTAGCTCAGTGAAATAAATCAAGGGACATAATATCTTCATCTTGATTTTCTTGAGATTTGAGTAACAGAAATAGCCTGCTTTCTGGTTTGTAGCAAATCAAATATAAATTAAAGCTTTTTGTAAAATATAAACCATGATTCTGTAGAAATGTTAGTTCATAGGCTTTGATTATTTTAGTCATGATTAGCCCATACGAAAATCCATTTAATTTTATTCTCCAATGGACCCCCTACTTTTAACTTCAAAGAATTTTTCTTTAACCTGTTAGATAAATAGTGCTTATTCTCTTATGTCATGTAATGCTCACAGGTACACCTGCACTTGCATTCTGAGTTTAAAACTGGATCTTAAGCTAGCATGAGTCTAAATGATGTTAAAAATTCAGTATTTTCTTCCAGGTGGTAGATGCAAGGGCAGGACCCAGTCTAAAGACAACATTGAAACCAAAGAAAGTGAAAACACTGTCTGGAAACAGGATGAAAAGCAACCAGATCAGTAAGCTGCAGAAGGAATTTAAACGCCACAGTGAGTCTGATGCTGAACATTAGTATAAGAGTAATGCTTCACTGTTTATCTTTGGCTGGTTGGGGTGGTTTACAGCATGGGTAGATCATTTCTCTTACTGCCTTTTTTGGGAAGGGGTACTGGTGATTCAGTGGGCTGGGTAGGCACTCTAGTACTGAGCTAGCCCCTCCTAATTTTATAGTCTTACCCTTTTTATGGCACTATTGACTTGCTAAATATTTTTTTTTCTTTGAAGTTCTAGGACTCTTATCTAATTTTATATCTTAAAGGGAAAGGGCCTGGGCATGGTGGTGCATGCCTTTAATCCCAGCAGAGGCAGGGAGTTGCAGTCCAGCTGAGGCTACAGAGAGACCTCGTCTCTAATTAATTAGACATGCCCACGCACAATTACAACACTCTTGAGTCAGAGACAGGATCACTGGAGCAGGCCAGTCAGCTAGCCTAGTGAAGTCATCAGTGAGCACCAGGTTCAGAGAGACCCTGCCTCAGTAAATAAAGATATTTGATGTCAGCCTTTGGCCTATAGACACGAGCATTTACATCCCCATACAAATGTACTTGCACATCAGGAAAACACACACACACACACACACACAGTACTTAAGGTAGGGAGCTACTTCAAATTACATGGGCACTATCTATGCTCTTTTAACATTTTAACTTTCTAGAATGAGCTTGTTTGCTTGGTTTTATGAATTGACTCCTGGAGATGGTGCAGAAAAAGGGGGAAATTCATTAGTGGACACAGTGTGCTATGAAAACCCAGGTTTCCCAAAAGTAACTTTAGAAGTTGCAACTCATGGGCTGGAGAGATGGCCTAGCGGTTAAGAGCGCCGACTGCTCTTACAGAGGACCCGGTTCGATCCCCAGCACCCACATGGCGGCCGAGAACCGTCTGAAACTCCAATTCCAGGAGAACTCCAGTTCCAGGGGTTCTCCTGGAATTGGAGTTTCAGACGGTTCAGACACGGGTGCACAAACCTGCATGCAGCCAGTACATTGATACACATACGGAAATAAAAAAAAATTTTTTTTAAGTTGCAACTCATCTGGAATAGAGTGACATCAGGGTATGTGTGTTGTGTGGGGTGATAGATTGTAAGAATGTCATTTTGTGGGTGTGTGTGCATATGTATGTATGCCAAAGGAGTCAGTTCTGCCCTTCTACCTTTACATGGGTTCCAAGGATCTGGTTGCCAGGCTTGGCAATTAGGACCTTTACCTGCTGAGCCATCCAGCTGGCCCAGGTGTCCTTTCTCATGCTACCTCAAAAGGATTTAATTTACCCTGAGTACCAGGTGCTCTAATGAACTTCAGGAAAATAATAATACTTAAAGGGAAGATTGGTTGTTCACATGTGTTTTCTTCACTTTTCTCCTAACCATAGGGAAAATCATGTCCAACTTTTGTTTGCCTTAAGGGAAGATTCTAGTGTACTTTTAGAATTTTATGGTAGAGCTGTGCCTGGGTAATGGTTTGAAGCTGAAAGTAAGTCCTCTTGGTAAGGTGTATGAATTTTGGTGGTTTAGGTGTCTTATGGAATGCTGACACCTGTGCACATCATAAGAACTTTGAAACATTCGACTTTCTGTACACATTAGCAGCTATAGTGTCTTTTATCATGAAGAATTTGGTTTCATGTTCCTTGCTAGAGTGATGGCTCAGAGAAATGGGAATAATTGTATAAAAAAGGGGATTTTGTAAAACGCAACAATTTTCCCTTTTTTGTTGAGTCTTGGGGGCTGGGGATAGAGCTCAGAACCTCAAGCATTATATGTATGTGCTCTACCCAATGAGCTGCACTTCTAGCCCTTTTTTTTTTTGTCTAAGACAGGGTCTCCCTTTAATCCCAGCTGGCCTAGAACTTGCTATATAGACCAGGCTGGGCTGGAACTCACAGAGATTTTCTTGCCTCTGCCTCTGGAGTGCTGGGATTGAAGGTGTGCGCCACTATACCCAGAAAATTTTTTTTTTTTTTTTTTTTTGGCTGGGGTGTTTTTTTTCTAAGACAGGGTTCTCCCTGTGGCCCCAGCTGTCCTGGAACTTGCTCTGTAGACCAGGCTGGCCTTGAACTCACAAAGATCCGCCTGCCTCTGCCTCCCAAGTGCTAGGGTTAAAGGCGTGCGCCACCACACTGGCCAGAAAAATACATTTTTTAAAAAATTATTTTATGGGGGTGGAGAGATGGCTCAGCGGTTAAGAGCACCAACTGCTCTTGCAGAGGACCCAGGCTCAATTCCCAGCACCCACATGGTGGCTAAGAACTGCCTTTAACTCCAGTTCTAGGGGAATTGACACCCTCTTCTGACCTCCACGGCGTTGTACAGCATGGGTGTACCAACCTACATGCAGACAGTACATTCATACACATAAAAAATAATAAATTAAAAAAAATTATTTTATGGGGCTGGAGAAATGGTTCAGCAGTTAAGAGTACCAACTGCTCTTGCAGAGGACCTGGGTTCGATTCCCAGCACCCACATGGCTGCTAAGAATTGCCTGGTGCACACCTTTATTTTTTGTTTATTTATTTGTTTTTGGTCTTTCTGAGACAGGGTCTCCCTTTAGTCCCAGCTGGCCTGGAGCTCGCTATGTAGACCATGCTGGCCTTGAACTCACAGAGATCTGCCTGCCTCTGCCTCCCGAGTGCTGAGATTAAAGGCATGTGCCACCATGCCTGGCTGGCACACACCTTTAAAAAAAAATTATTTTATGCGTACGAGTGTATTGCTTGTATGTATGAAAGTGCACCTGTGTCTGTTGTGCAATGCCTGTGAGGAGGTCAGAAGACTGCGTCTGATCCCCTGGAACTAGAATTACTGATGGGTATTAGCTGCTATGTTGGGGTTTGAACCCTGAGTCCTCTTCCAGAGCAGCCAATGCTCTTAATTGCTAAGCCATCTCCATAGCCCCAAAATACATTCTTTCGTTAAATAAATAATAGATTCTTTGAAATTTTCATAACATTCATACAATGTATTTTTTTATTTTTTGTCTTTTTGAGACAGGGTCTTCCTGTAGTCCCAGCTGTCCTGGAACTCACTCTGTAGACCAGGCTGGACTTGAACTCACAAAGTCCGCCTGACTCTGCCTCCCAAGTGCTAGGATTAAAGGCGTGCACCACCAAGCCCAGCTCATACAATGTATTTTGATCATATCCATCTACTACCTCTCTCAAGCACAACAAATTCTTTTTTTTCTTAATTTATTTTTTTTGTATGTGTATGAGTGTACTGTCTGCATGTAGGTTGGTGCAACTGTGTCGCGCATTGTGCAGAGGTCAGAGAGGGCATCGGATTCCCCTGGAACTGGAGTTTAAAGACAGTTCTTAGCCGCCGTGTGGGTGCTGGGAATCAAACCCAGGTCCTCTGCAAGAGCAGTCAGCGCTCTTAACCGCTGAGCCATCTCTCCAGCCCCGCACAACAAATTCTTAAATTAGTGATTTTGTTTCTTTGTTTTGAGACAGTCTCTCTTTAGCACTGGCTGGCCTAGAACCTGAGTGCTGGGTTTAAAGGCATGTGCCACCACGCTGAACTAGTAATGTTGGGTTAGATATTCTGTATAGCATTGTTTTTTTTGTTTTTTTTGTTTTTTTTTTTGGTCTTTTCAAGACAGGGTCTCCCTGTAGCCCCAACTGCCCTGGAACTCACTCTGTAGACCAGGCTGGCCTTGAACTCACAAAGATCCGCCTGACTCTGCCTCCCAAGTGCTAGGATTAAAGGTGTGCGCCGCCACACCCGGCTTCATCCTTTTAAAACATGTAGTAATAACCCCAGCACTGGGAGGCAGAAGCAGGCAGATCTCTTGAGTTCAAGGCCAGCCTGGTATACATAGCAAAGGGAGACCTTGTCTCAAAAAGATCCCCCCCCCCAAAAAAATGTAAATTTGGGTTGCTATATAGTGAAGTTTGTGGAGACCCCCCAGGAATACTCCTGATTAGAAGCCTGCATGCAGCTTGTCTGTTGTCTGTCTGCTGTTGCTCTTGTGGTCCCTGATTAATCCTGTTTGAAGATTCACAGCTTCAATTCTTTGAAAAATAGTCAGATGCACATTCTAGATGAGTTCTTCACTGTTTGTGTGTGTTTGGTTATTTATTATATATTCCAGTGTCCCAAAGTACCAGACTAAATCATAAGAAACTGCTGCTTTTATATGTAAACAAGAACTGAAATATCAAATGGTTCAAAAGTCATTAAGCATGTGTCTGGATATTGAGTGTCACTCAGCATCATGGGGCTGCTTGTTGATGTTATTTGGGAAGTTCTAAAAAAACTTCCGTGTGATGTATGAAAAGGTTTAATAATGAAAAATAGAATAAAAAATTCCACTAGACTTATTCCTTTAAAAATCTTCTATTGAGGATTTTGTATTTTAGGAAGTTGAATGCTGTTTATTGAAAGTGGATTGTTCCTCCATTTATGAGGTGGCTGTTGGTTGTGATCATAGCACAGTGACCATTAACCAAAAGATTTATTTTCTGAGGTTTATATGAAGATAGTGTGCTGGATAGCTTTGGTGTCAACTTGACACACCTGTGTTGAGGGAGCCTCGGTTGGGGAATTGGCTCCATTGGATTGGCCTGTGGCCACATCTGTGGTGTATTGTCTTGATTGTTGAGCAGTGAGAGTATAAGAAGGCAGGCTGGGCATGAGCCAGAGAGCAAGCCAGTAGAGAGCAAGCCAGTGAACATCACTCCTCCATGGCCTCCATGGTTACCTGCCCTGAGTTCTTGTCTTGGTGCTCCCTAAGTGACTAAAATGGACCCAGGAGACCAGGAGATTGTAAGCTGATATAAAAACCCTTTCTCCACAAAGTTGGTCGTCAGAGTGTTTGCACCCCCCCAGCAATGGAAAAGACAAACTAGGACAGATGGGCAGAAATTTTAATGCTGGTTAAGCTCTCTAAGTTAATACATTTTCATTATTCCTTATTCATTTTCCTTTCATAAAGAAGACATCTTACTGGCTGAACCAGGGTTTTCCTTGTTTAAATTTCTGAGGTTTAATTGTGGCATGTCTTGAGGGTTTTTTTTTTTTTTCCCCAGTTTCTTCTGGTAGCTTTTCTTAGCTTCTTGAAACAGATATGTGTCTCGCCTGATCTGATACATTCAGTTGGTGTATGTTAGTGCTTTTTTACCTGCTTGGCTCTGGCCTTGGGAACTTTGTGGTCTGGACACTGCTTTCTTGTCTGTCTCAGCTCCCTGCTGTCTCTTACTCTGTTGGGAAACAGTGGTTCTTGCTTCTAGGTGATGGTTTGTTTTTGCTGCCCTCCTGTTGTTGAAGCCTTCATTAAACTTCCTATGTCCTTTATGTTACTTTTCAGTTTGAAATCTCTTTTTCATTTTGTTTGCATTTTTGAGGAAAGGGATCCTATCTATTCCCGGCCTGTACTAGGCATTCATTTTGTAGGGCCCATGCTTGCCTCGTGTCTTTACTAGGATCTGCTTGCCTCTGCCTCCTGAGTTCTGGGATTAAAGACGTGCACCACAATACCTGGCAAATTTTATAAATTTTTCCTCCATTCTTAATTCCCCCCAGCAAGTCTTCCAATTTGCTGGAGTTTCAAATATTTCTCCTTGTTGCGCTCCTTGGTGTGTTTGTCGCTGTTGTTTCAAAACCTTCGTTAGTGATTTTAATGGCTCCATCTCCTTCAATTGGAGATACCTTCTTGGGTTTTAGTGTGTTTTCTTTCTTTTTTTTTTTTTATAATTTTTTTCAATTTTTAATTTATTTTCTGTATGTGTATGATGTATGTCTGCATGCAGGTCTGTGCACACCGTGTGGTGCAATGCCAGAGGTAGAAGAGGTTGCCAGATTCCTCTGGAACTAGAGTTTCAACAGACGGCTCGCAGCCCCATGTGGGTCTGGGATTCAAACCCGAGTCCCTCTGAAGAGGCAGGTGCAGCGTCTTAACCACTAGTCCTCTCTCAGCCCCTTTCTTCCCTTTTTTTTAATTGAAAATGTGGGCAGTTTAAGGAATACATCCGGCCGGGCGTGGTGTGCGCACAGCCTGCTTTAAATCCCAAGCTGGGGAGGCAGAGGCGGCGGCTCTTTGTGCGTTTCACAGGCCACCTGGTCTACAGAGTGAGGTCCAGGGCAGGTGGGGTCTACAGGGAGGACCCTGTCTCGAAAAGATCCCCTCCCCCCCCCAAAAAAAAATTTACATCCTAAGATCTGGGGTTTTGTTACCTTTTTTTTTTTTTTTTTTAAAGTAACAGGAATTTATTTTGCTTTTTGTACTACATTATTTATCTTTTTTTTCACATGCTGTGGCATAGGCTACCTCCCCCCTCACCAATATATAATAAATTAATATAGTTTTAAGGTTAAGAAACAAATAGTACTCAGTTGGGTGTGAGGACTTTTGCCTATAATCCTAAATTCTAGGCCATCCTGGGCTGCAAAGTAAGACCCAGGAGAAGGAGAAGGAGGGAGGAGGAAGAAGAATGAGGGAAAGAAAGAGGAAGAAAGAGGAGGAAGAGTAGGAAGAAGAAGGAGGAGGAGGAAAGAAAGGTAGGAAGAATAGGAAGAGGAGGAGGAGGGTGTTAGGTTATAAAAAAGGACCGTGTATCCCCAGCCCCAGCCCCCAGATAAAAATGCACATGAGGCTTAAGTCACGCCAGGAACAAGATTTACTTCCATGTGGAATTACCAGAGAGGACCGCCTACAGCGACATAGTGGAACCGGACATCATGGCAGGGGGAGAGAGAGAGAGAGAGAACGAACCTGGGGCCCACCCACTTATAGCCAGGGGCTGGGGCCTCAGGTTCAGAGGAAGTGATCAGAAGATTGACAGCCTCTGAAGGAAGTGGGCATCTGTGTCCCTTGGAATTCTGGGAAGCCCAGACCTAACATTCCAGCCTTTTGCTTATGATAAGGAAATGGGGCGCTGTTCTCTCTTCTGTATCTGCTTCAGAGCTGATGAGGGCGAAGTCTTGGGGAACAGCTGTCAGGCTGGAGGGTTAGAATCCGGTTTCCCATTTTGGCTGCTCTGGGTACTCTTCCCAGTGGGTTTGGTCCAGATTGATAGTGGCCAGGACTTAGTGGACATTTTCTCTGCAACTCATCATGAAATGCTGGTTGTCCTGAGAAATACACTGCAGCAAGTCCGTTCCGGGGGTTCCCAAACAAAAAGGAAGTCCTTTTCGGGGTGAGAGCTGGAGTGCGCCCTGCCAGATCAAAAACCAGCGAGCACTCCACTTGATAAAAAAAAAAAAATCTCAAGCCCCGAGTCCATGGCACCATAATGTTAGGTTATAAAAAAGGGCCATGTATCCCCAGCCCCAGCCCCCAGATAAAAAGGCACACAAGGCTTAAGTCACGCCAGGAACAAGATTTACTTCCATGTGGAATTACCAGCAAGGGCCCATAGCAGGCAGAGAGAGCGGGTTTTGTTATTTCTATGTGTGTGTGTTGTGTGTTTGTTTTGAAATATGGTCCCACACTGCCACAGGCTGGCCTAGAACTTGGTAATTAATCACCCTGCATCTGCACCAAGTGCTAGGACTGCAGATGTGAAGCTATGAACATATGGCTGGGACTTTTTTTTTTTAAATCGTGTCTCATAGTCTAGGCTGGCCTTGCTGTGTACCTATGAGTACCTCTAACATCTGATCTTCATCTTCCCAAAGCTGAGTATTGAACCCAAGGCTTCATGGGAGGCAAGTAGTCTACCAACAGATCTACTCCCCTGCATTTAAGCTTGTTTTAAACTGCAAGGCAAGGGAGAAGGGTGCCACCACCTTCTTGTTGCTGCATTGTTAGAAGAAGGCAGGCTCCCTCTTCAATCCACATCCAGAATGGCTTAGTTTTCTTTGGTGCTTAGTATTGGGGTCAGGCTCTTATGTGATGTGAGGGTGACCTTGTCCTAGTGGAACATAGTCTCAGCTTTTAACTAGGCTTCCTGCAACATCACCCTGGCTCAGACAACTGAGTGAGTGGTAGCCAGTGTCCATAGTGTACACAGAGTTGCAACACAGTGATTACTGCTAAAGAATTTAAATGTCCTACTGGACTATCCTTTTCCTAGTCGTTAGACTAGAGAAAGCAGCCCTTTACTGTTCTGTCTCAACATGGATGCATTACATTTTGTGTGTGCTGGCTTGTGAAGGTCGGAGGACAAGCCAAGGGAGTCAGAGCTCTCCTACGTGTGGACTTTGGAGATTTAATTCAGTTCATCACACCTCAGGTCATCAGACTTGGAGGCAAATGTCTTTACTTGCTAAGCCATCTCACTGTCTCACCCCACCTGTCCCCTATACCCATTGGTATTTCTGGGTTCTTGATACTTTAGCTTCAAGGTTGAGATTTATGGGGCAAAAACTTGGTTAGTGGTGACACACACTTTGTAAGCCTTGCTCTCGGGAAGTTTTAGGCTAGAAGACCGCCTCAAATTCCAGACCAGCCAAGGCTATGTAGTGAGACCTTTTCTCAAAACAAAACCGAACAAAGAAACAGGCACCTCCACTGTGTCCATCATTTGCTGGGTCTGGACCTCCATGGAGGGATGAGCACGTTCTAGACTGTTTTTTGTGTCATGCTCAGTGTTTCTAGTTTTGGGAGCACGAGGGAATGCCTGTCCTGAAGGCAGTAATGCTCATTTTTATTCAGAGATGCTCAAGTAGCAAGTATGAGTGGTATAAAATACTAATTTATGGGGCTGGAGAGATGGCCTAGCGGTTAAGAGTGCCAACTGCTCTTGCAGAGGACCCGGGTTCAATCCCCAGCACCCACATGGCGGCTGAGAACCGTCTTTAACTCCAGTTCCAGGGGAATCTGACACCCTCTTCTGACCTCCACGGCATTGCACAACACGGGTGCACAGACCTACATGCAGACGGTACATTCATACACATAAAATAAATTAAGGGGCTGGAGAGATGGCCTAGCGGTTAAGAGCGCCGACTGCTCTTACAGAGGACCCGGGTTCGATCCCCAGCAGCCACATGGCGGCCGAGAACCGTCTGAAACTCCAATTCCAGGAGAACTCCAGTTCCAGGGGAATCCGACACCCTCTTCTGACCTCCGCGGCATTGCACGACACGGGTGCACAAACAGTGCACAAACTGCAGGCAGACAGTACATTCATATACCATAAAGTTCAATATAAAAAATTAAAAAAAAAAAATAATTAATAAAAACAAATTTACTTTTACCAACTTTGAAATTTTTAGGTCATACCCTGACTTGCAGTTCTTTAGCTTTGCAGTAAGAATGATACTTCAGATTTGTTTTTTTCCCATGCCATCTGCATTTCTAACTTTCTCATGAAATAGGTGGCTATAGCCCCCTGTCAGCCTATGGCTAAACTTCTCTGTGAGCTAACTATGAAGTTTGGTGGGTTATGGGTGCCAAGTATGTTTTCAACTGAGCATGTGCTTTGCTGGCCTCCCTCGACTGTAGCTAGCCTCTGGACGTTACCAGTGATGAACTAAAAACTTGTTTTTTTTTTTTTTTTTTTTTTTGCAGATTCTGATGCTTCACAGCACCACCTCAAGTGCCTCTCCTGCCCAGTCTCCCTGTTACAGTAACCAGTCTAGATGATGGCTCAGACACAGAGATTGGCTTCCAGCTCCAACAGAACTCCAGGTGTCTTTTCCTTTTTAGATTCTACTACTGGGAAAAGGTAAAGGCTACAGACCATTCTTGCCTGTTCGGCAGCCCACCCCCACTGTGAGCAGCATTGGTTAATGGGTGGAACACACAGGGGAAGGAGGATTAACAGGGATTGTTGAAATTGGTGCAAGAAACCTACCAAGGTACTTAGATTTGCTTTACTGACTATTCTAACAGTTGTCTTCACTGAGAAAATGTAAGCGGTTAAAGTTCTTTTTTTTTTTTTTTTGGTCTTTTCGAGAAGGGTCTCCCTCTGTATTCCCAGCGTTCCTGAACTCACTCTGTAGGACCAGGCTGGCCTTGAAACTCACCAAAGATCCGCCTGCCTCTGCCTCCCTAAGCGCGAGGATAAAGGCGTGCACCACCACGCCCGGCAGTTTCGGGTTCAAAAGTTTTATACAGTGTCATGTTGGACTGAGCACTTTGCTGTCATAAAAACTGACACAGTTGCTTCACACAGTACTGTCCAAAGGAATTAGGGGAGAAACAGGATTATTTCAGCACCACTTCCTGGGTATAGTCCATCATAGCAGGGACGGTCCACAGCAGTAGGTACTTTAGAGGGGGAAAGGGTTATTTCAGTTCACAGTTCCAGTTGAAAACAACTTATCGAGGAAGGTATATTATCTCAAAGTCCTCATACCAAGGGGGGATCACAACAGCAAGGTCCCATCACATTCATGGTCAAGAGCAGAGGATCATGCACTGAATTCTTTTCTCCACTTAGGCAGACCAGGATCTCCTGCCTAGGGATTGGTACCCCCACACAGTGGGTGGTTCTTCCCATCTCAGTTAATATAATCAAGACAGTCCTGCACATAGACCTATAGACATGCACACAGGCCAACGTAAGGTAGACAATCCTTCATTGAGACTTAGATTCTGGATTGTATCACGTTGACAATTAGGTTGCCATCATAGTAGGTAAAAACACCAGGCCAGGATGTGGACAAGGACCAAAAAGACGGCAATACATTTAAAGGAAATGTTTTGTTTTGTTTTTTAGATATGCCCAGTATAGTGCTGGATCCCATATGTAGGACGCTGGTTGGCCTCAATCTCAGAGATTTTTTTACTTCTACCTTTCTTCATGCTGAGATTAAAGTGTATGACACCATTTCCAGCTATACGTTATGTTGGGGGTTTTTGTTTTGTTTTGTTTTTGTTGATTTGATTTTTGAGACAGGGTTTCCCTGTATCCAGCTGGCCTGACCTTGCTATGTTGACCAGGTTTCCTCAAGGATCTGCCTGCCCCTGCCTCAGCAGTGCTGGGATAAAGGTGTGTACCACCGTCAGCCCACCATGTCTCACAAAGAAAATAGAAATCCTATACAGCATTAGGAATAGAAGGGAATTTAGTTACTTGCTAGTGGGAATATTAGTAAAAAAGTATAACCACCCTCATACTTGTGACAGAACAGAAGCATTTTCTCTACAATATATATGTAGGAGGCTAATAGGTATTTAATGGTAGAGGGTGCTAGTAATACATAACATTCCTGGGGATTGGAGAGATTGTCTCAGCTAGTTAGAGCACTTGACTGCTTTTCAAAGGACCTGAGGTTCATTCCCAACACCACATACCTGACCAGTGTCCCTATGCCAATTCCAGGGGTCTGATGGCCTCTTATGCCTCGGATGACAGGCCACTTATCATACACTATGTAGGAAAGCAATCCATACACAATAAAGAAAAATCCTCCCTCCCCAAAATACTCCTGACTGTGCCTTTGATGATGAAGTATTCTATTAGCTGCTCTATTAACTGTCTGAGAAGTATTCTGTGGAGGTAAAAGTGCCAAGCAGAAGTAACTGATGAGGTTTTTTGGTAATTAGCACCAGATTTACAACCTGGGTACTCGGTCCCATATTAGATAGGAATTTTTGTTGTATGAGGGGGTGTCTATTTTGGGGGGCCCCGAGTAGCCTTGAATGTGGCTCCACAGGAACAATTACCTTTTTTAAGAAAGAAAAGGTCTCTGAAGTAAGCTTGTGGTTGTTGTGTTTTTGCTTCTTTTTTTATATTATCTGTATTGTATGATGTATGTCGATAAGTTTTCCGTTGTCAGCTGCGGGTGAGAGTTCATTCCTCTGGAGTTTCTCTGTGATTTCGACGTGTTCTTGCATGTTCTGGGTCCGGTTTGTAAAATGGCTACATACCACTCCGTATTTGCTTCAGAGGGTCTCCCTTAGTCCCAGCGTCCTGGACACTCGCTCTGTAGACCCGCTGGCCTTCCACTCACAACGATTCGCCTGCCTCTTGCCTCCCAAAAGTGCTAGGTATTAAAGGCAGAGCCACCCACTCACATGCCTTGTAATCCCACTTGAGAATAGAGGCAGAGAACAGGAGTTCAAGTTGCATCCTAAGGTACATAGGGAGACTTTAGGGCAGCCTGTACTGTCATGAACTTTGTATGTCTCCCCCCCCCACAAACAAAAAGGTCATAAAAAAATTTCTATCTGCATTTATTTATTAATTTATTATTTATTATTTATTATTATTTATTTTTTGGTTCTTTTTTGAGACCGGTGTCTCCTGTAGCCCAGCGTTTCCGTGGAACTCACTCTGTAGACCAGGCTGCCTTGAACTTCACCAACATGATCCGCCGTCTGCCTCCGAGTGTGGATTAAAGGCGTGCCGCACCACGCCCGGCTTACTTCTGAATTTTAAACATAGTAGACTAGCATGCATATGTTAAAATGAAGTGTTAAACAGCTGTGTAATAATAATTCAATCCTTAACAAGAAGTTGTAGAACACAGTGTGATCCTAGATGTTTATGTGCTTTCATTGATGGATAATTGAGCAGTATGTTAAGAGCTCTAAACATGTACCCCAACCATGATGTATAAAAGGAAGAGGGAGTCACCTGCCTGTGAGGTGGAGGGTTGGGGTCCGGGATTCTAGGCTTGGCTGAGAGCCATATAGGTGATTCTCAGGAAGTGGTTTGCATATGATCTGTAGATGTTTTGTGTTATCAGTAATGCACTGGTGCTTTTTTGTCTGGCATTGAATTAAAGCTACTTGAGAGTATCTTGTGTATTGAAACTGTTGGAATAGCCCTCAAACCCCTGTTTCTCAAAATGCCCTTTTCCTCAGTATTTGAGAAAGTTGGAGTGTGACTTTAAAAGGACATGGCTACTTCCTATTCCCCATGGGATCACTGTAAGCCCCTCACTCAGGAGTGGTAACAATGCGGAAGCAGAACCTTTGCATCTTTGAATCATTAAGTTAGTGGACAGTTTTTGTGTGTGTGTTTTTGTTTTTTGTGTTTGTTTTTATTTTGTTTGTTTTGGTCTTTCTGCCTTTTTGTTTTGTAATGTGTTTTACACTTCATTTTCTTCTTTTAGACAGAAGATATGCTGTGGAATCATCTACAAGGGCCAGTTTTGGGGAAGTCCTCATTGACAAACATCTTTTCAAGCCGTGCTGCAGCATAAGAAGCAGCTGTGAGAAGCCTGAGGATATCAGGTGGCGGCGTCTCTGCCCATCTCCACTCAGGAGTGGTGACTGGGGTTCATGTAGAAGGGAACAAAAAGTGATTTAAACTTCTAAAGACATAAAGCAACAAACTGACCCTCCTGTTTTTGACATGGATACCTGCTATTCTGCCAAAAGACGTTTTCTAGATTAGTTTTTAATGGGTTATTTTTTCCCCCAGTCCAACAAACTCTGAAGCCAGTGTCTAGCTTACTGAAGAAAAAAAGTGTACATAATATTTAAGATGCTGAGTATTCTCATAGGAAAGCTGAATGCTGCTGTAAGTGTCTTTAATCTTTTCTTTTTTATCCCCTTCTAATGAATGAAATTAGGGGATTCAGGGGACAGAGATGGGATTTGTATGATAAACTGTATGTAGCTTTTAGTCTTTCTATATGGAAGGCAGTGGTTGGGGTGGTTTTCAAAATGGCTGGCTACACTTTTTCCCTCATGATAATTCATCACAGGTCAGTAGCATGTGATCTGTTCCTAGAGGTAGTTATTGTTCCGAAATACTAAGGTCTTGCCAAGATCTCAGGCCTATACTACTGATTATTAGCAGGACAGATGAGGTTTCTGCAAATAGCTTAAGAGAGGAAGTGATGTCTAAACACACAGGTAGCTTCCTGCCCAGCCTCCCCTATCCTAATGTTTGGTAAAAGATTTATGTGAAATCTAAAGCAGAACCCGTGTTCCTGGGGAGGGTAAGCCTGTAGGTTAGACGAGGTCCTATACGTCATAGTACCAAAGCATCAGCACGCTGTAGAGAGGAAGCATTTAGAAATGTTAAACTAGGTAAACAATGTGCAGGTCCTCAGGGCCTGTAGAATGCAGTTGATACTTCTTGGGGCATGCTTCTTAGAGGACTTGCAGTTTGTAAATAATTGACATTGGTGTTGACTGTCTGGGATTCATTGAAATCCGCACAATTCAGTTTTAGCTCTGGATTACCTCAGTTGACCTTTGTGGAGGTTTTATCTATAGAGTAGCTGTTTTGACTTTTATAACCTTGATTAGGGTTTTGGGTTTTGATTGTTTTTTGTGTTTTTTTTTTTTGCTTTCCACTATTTAAAAGTTCAGCTAGAAGAAAAGAGGTGTGTAAGGCTAAAATGGTTGGTTGGGTTTGGATTGGAGTTTGGCTTCTGAACATTGTGAGTTGAGTCAGGAGCTCCTCACCACAGATCTCACTGTGTGGGCTTCTTGGTTGAGTCTAGCCAACCTAGCCCATGCTCTCTGGTTACCTCTTTCTTAAAAGTTCAGGAAAAATAAAATGCCACTTCAGACTTCTCATTGAGGGAGGGGCACGTGCCTGCCTTAGGATTCCGTGACTCACGCTTATTTTAAAAACTGGATTTTTAAAGTAGATAGTATATAACAATAAAGGAGTGAGCCACTTTTTATTGGCGCCCTATATAGTTTTATAGTTCTACATTGTGTATTTCTTAACTTTTGGAGAACAAACCTAACCTAGACAAGCCACCATGTGGCACAGACTGCCTAGCGAGCAGGTCTCCAGACCCCTGTGTAGTTCAGAGTCCAGCATTATCATCCTCCTGAGTTACTTTTGACATGGGTTTTGTTTTTTTTTGTCTTTTCGTGCTCTTTTGTTTTTTTTTTTTTTTTTTCTGTGTCTTCTACTTCTGGTTATTTATTTTTTATGTTGCTGACCTCAGCACAAGTCTTCTTCCCCTCACGTCTGGCCTGTAGGATGTACTGTATGTAGTCATGCAACTTTGTATATATATTAGGAAATCTACAGATGTTTTGTACTTTTATATAAACTGTTGGGATACTATAATCAAAACTTTTACTAGGGTATTTAATAAATTTAGTCTTATTAGAAAAAAAACAGCTGTTTGTGGCTTTTTTTTTTTTTTTTTTAAAGAATGTCTGGTACTATTTTCCCATGTATACACAGTGTAAGCCCCATTAAAAGGGTATTTTAACCGACACGCACAGTAGTGTATAAGGTGGTTTTAACTTGAACGAAAGGCTCCCAGTACTTTGACAAGGTTTCATTATCTGTGAGCAGAGGGAGAAGCATCACTGAAATTTAGAAGCAGAAAGGTGGAAGAGTCACATCTGTTAATTTCCTAGCTTTGCTCCTGATGAACCATTTGAGTTAGACTGGTTCTCAGAATTAGGTTAGTAACCCCAAGAAATATAATCTAAGACAGTTTAAAAATTTAGGGCAAAAAAAATTTTGTTTTTGAGACAGGCTCTCATGGATCCCAGGCTCACCTAAAAATAACTGTACAGCCTGTGAGTGGTGGCAGCATGCTTTAATTACCTGTACCGCCTGTGAGTGGTGGCACGATGCCTTATAATCCTATTGTATGTCTTGATGTGTGTACCTTATTTTTTTAAAAAATAAGGTACACACATCAAGACATACAATGAATTCAACTTATCTACACTGAAAGGCAAAAAAGAAGAANGGCCAAGGCAGGCGGATCTTTGTGAGTTCAAGGCCAGCCTGGTCTACAGAGTGAGTTCCAGGACAGCTGGGCTATAAAGAGACCCTGTCTCGAAAAGACAAAAAAAAAAAATTCTGTCTTAGAGATCCTTCCTTGGCCACAGCACTTTTGTTGTTCTGGGCTTTTTTTGAGACACAATCTATGTTGCCCTTAATAGCCTAGAACCCACTATGTAGACCAAGATGGCTTCCAACTCCCAAAGATTCACAGGCCTCTGCTGCCTGAGTGCTAGATTATTATGTGTTTGTATGGTGGAAGTCAAGAGGATTATTGTAGGAGTCAGTTATCTCCTTCCACCTTGTGCATTCTGGAGATGAACTCAGACTATCAGGCTTGGTGGCAAGCACCCTTCCAGACAGGTTTCTTGCTGGTACTGCACAGTTTTTTTTTGTTCTGTTTTTGTTTTCTCTCTGCAGCCCCAGCTGTCCTAGAACTCCCTATGGAGACCAGGGTGGCCTTGAACTCAGAGACCCAGATCCGCCTGTCTCTGCCCAACCCCCAACCCTGGTGCTAGCAAACTATTGGGATCCACCTGTTAAACACCTTCCTAGCATTGGGATCACAGGTACCTTCCACCATAACCAGCTTTTTATGTGGGTGCTCAGGATCTGAAATCAGGTCTAAATCCTTTCGAGGCAATCACTCCACCAACGAGCCAGTCCTGTCTCATCCCCCCCCCCACTGTCTTGTTTAAACACAGATCTCACTACTTAGCTCCGAATGGTCTTGAACTCAGTTTTTCTGCTTCTGTCTCCTAAGTGTTGGGATTAAAGGCATGGTCAACCATACTTGCACGTCAGTTTGTTTTTTTTTTATTTTTGGTCTTTTCGAGACAGGGTCTCCCTGTAGTCCCAGCTGTCCTGGAACTCACTCTGTAGACCAGGCTGGCCTTGAACTCACAAAGATCCGCCTGCCTCTGCCTCCCAAGCGCGAGGATTAAAGGCGTGCACCACCACGCCCGGCAGTTAGGGGTTCAAAGTCTTTTAAAGTGTCATTGGTGAATGACACTTTGCTGTCATAAACTGACACAGTTGCTATCACACAGTACTGTCAAAAGGAATTTAGGGGAGAAAAGGATTATTTCAGCACACATTCCTGGGTATAGTCCATCATAGCAGGGAGGTCACAGCAGTAGGTACTTTAGAGGGGGAAAGGGTTATTTCAGTTCACAGTTCCAGGTTGAAAACAACTTATCGAGGAAGGTATATTTATCTCAAAGTCCATCATACCAAGGGATCACAACAGCAAGGTCCCCATCACATTCATGGTCAAGAGCAGAGAGCATGCATGAATTCTTTTCTCCACTTAGGCAGACCAGGATCTCCTGCCTAGGGATTGGTACCACCCACAGTGGGTGGGTCTTCCCATCTCAGTTAATATAATCAAGACAGTCCTGCACATAGACCTATAGACATGCACACAGGCCAACGTAAGGTAGACAATCCTTCATTGAGACTTACGATTCTGGATTGTATCACGTTGACAATTAGGTTGCCATCATAGTAGGTAAAAACACTCAGGCCAGGTATGTGGACAAGGACCAAAAAGAGGCAATACACTAGTAAAGGAAATGTTTTGTTTTGGAGATATGGTCTTACTATATAGCTCTGGATCCCACTATGTAGACCGGGCTGGCTGGCCTCAAACTCAGAGATTTTTTTACTTCTACCTTCTTCATGCTGAGATTAAAAGTGTATGACACCATTTCCAGCTAAAGTTAGTGTGGGGGTTTTTGTTTTGTTTTTGTTTTTGTTGTTGATTTGAGACAGGGTTTCCCTGTAGTCCCAGCTGGCCTGGAACTTGCTATGTTGACCAGGCTTTCCTCAGAGATCTGCCTGCCCCTGCCTCCAGAGTGCTGGGATTAAAGGTGTGTACCACCGTGCCCAGCCATGTCTCAAAAAGAAAAATAGAAATCCTATACAGATTAGGAATAGAAGGGAATTTAGTTACTTGCTAGTGGGAATATTAGTAAAAAAGTATAACCACCCTCATACTTGTGACAGAACAGAAGCATTTTCTCTACAATATATATGTAGGAGGCTAATAGGTATTTAATGGTAGAGGGTGCTAGTAATACATAAACATTCCTGGGGATTGGAGAGATGGTTCAGCAGTTAAGAGCACTTGACTGCTTTTCCAAAGGACCTGGGTTCTATTCCCTGAACCCACATGACAGCTGTCCATAATGCCAATTCCAGGGGTCGTGATGGCCTCTTATGCCTTCTGGATGACACAGGTGCACTTACATACATATGTAGGCAAAGCAATCCATACACAATAAAGAAAAATCCTCCCTCCCCAAAATACTCCTGACTGTGCCTTTGATGATGAAGTATTCTATTAGCTGCTCTATTAACTGTCTGAGAAGTATTCTGTGGAGGTAAAAGTGCCAAGCAGAAGTAACTGATGAGGTTTTTTGGTAATAGCACCAAGATTTAAACCTGGGTACTCTGGTACCCATATTAGATAGAATTTTGGTGTATGAGTCTATTTTGGGGGGCAGAGTCAGCCTTGAATGTGGCTCCACAGGAACAATTACCTTTTTTAAGAAAAGGTCTCTGAAGTTAAGCCTATAGTTGTTGGGTTTTTGTTTGTTTTGGGTGTATTTATTTTTTGTCTTTTCAAGACAGGGTCTCCCTGTAGTCCCAGCTGTCCTGGAACTCGCTCTGTAGACCAGACTGGCCTTGCACTCACAAAGATTCGCCTGCCTCTGCCTCCCAAGTGCTAGGATTAAAGGCATGAGCCACCCACTCACATGCCTTGTAATCCCACTTGAGAATAGAGGCAGGAGAATCAGGAGTTCAAGGACATCCTCAGCTCTATAGGGAACTTGAGGCAGCCTGTACTGCATGAAATTTTGTATGTCTCCCCCCCCCAAAAAAAAGGTAATAAAAACCATTTTCTTCTCATTTTATTTATTAATTTATTTTTATTTTTATTTATATTATTTTTTGGTCTTTTTGAGACCGGTCTCCTGTAGCCCCAGCGTTTCCTGTGGAACTCACTCTGTAGACCAGGCTGCCTTGAACTCACAACGAGATCCGCCTGTCTGCCTCTCGAGTGTGGATTAAAGCGTGCGTCCACCACGCCCGGCTTACTTCTGAATTTTAAACATAGTAGACTAGCATGCATATGTTAAAATGAAGTGTTAAACAGCTGTGTAATAATAATTCAATCCTTAACAAGAAGTTGTAGAACACAGTGTGATCCTAGATGTTTATGTGCTTTCATTGATGGATAATTGAGCAGTATGTTAAGAGCTCTAAACATGTACCCCAACCATGATGTATAAAAGGAAAGAGGGAGTCACCTGCCTGTGAGGTGGAGGGTGTGAGGGTCCGGGATTCTAGCGCTTGGCTGAGGAGCCATATAGGTGATTCTCAGGAAGTGGTTTGCATATGATCTGTAGATGTTTTGTGTTATCAGTAATGCACTGGTGCTTTTGTTGTCTGGCATTGAATTAAAGCTACTTGAGAGTATCTTGTGTATTGAAACTGTTGGAATAGCCCTCAAACCCCTGTTTCTCAAAATGCCCTTTTCCTCAGTATTTGAGAAAGTTGGAGTGTGACTTTAAAAGGACATGGCTACTTCCTATTCCCCATGGGATCACTGTAAGCCCCTCACTCAGGAGTGGTAACAATGCGGAAGCAGAACCTTTGCATCTTTGAATCATTAAGTTAGTGGACAGTTTTTGGTGTGTGTGTGTTTTTGTTTTTTTGTTTGTGTTTGTTTTTATTTGTTTTGCGTCTTTTTCTGCCTTTTTGTTTTGTNACAAAACAAAAAGGCAAGAAAAAGAACGCAAAACAAATAAAAACAAACACAAACAAAAAAACAAAAACACACACACACCCACAAAAACTGTCCCACTAACTTAATGATTCAAAGATGCAAAGGTTCTGCTTCCGCATTGTTACCACTCCTGAGTGAGGGGCTTACAGTGATCCCATGGGGAATAGGAAGTAGCCATGTCCTTTTAAAGTCACACTCCAACTTTCTCAAATACTGAGGAAAAGGGCATTTTGAGAAACAGGGGTTTGAGGGCTATTCCAACAGTTTCAATACACAAGATACTCTCAAGTAGCTTTAATTCAATGCCAGACAAAAAAGCACCAGTGCATTACTGATAACACAAAACATCTACAGATCATATGCAAACCACTTCCTGAGAATCACCTATATGGCTCTCAGCCAAGCCTAGAATCCCTGACCCTCACACCTCCACCTCACAGGCATGTGACTCCCTCTTCCTTTTATACATCATGGTTTGGGTACATGTTTAGAGCTCTTAACATACTGCTCAATTATCCATCAATGAAAGCACATAAACATCTAGGATCACACTGTGTTCTACAACTTCTTGTTAAGGATTGAATTATTATTACACAGCTGTTTAACACTTCATTTTAACATATGCATGCTAGTCTACTATGTTTAAAATTCAGAAGTAAGCCGGGCGTGGTGGAGCACGCCTTTAATCCCAGCACTCTTCGGAGGCAGAGGCAGGATCTATCTGTTGGTGAGTTCAAGGAGCCTGGTCTACAGAGTGAGTTCCACCAGGAAAGCTGGGGCTACAGGAGAACCGGTTCTCAAAAAGACCAAAAAGAAATATAATAAAATAAAAATAAATAATAAAATGCAGAAGAATGGACCTGTGTTTGTGGGGGGGGGAGACTTTATTTATTTATTTATTTATTTATTTATTTATTTATTTTTTGGTCTTTTTGAGACAGGGTCTCCCTGTAGCCCCAGCTGTCCTGGAACTCACTCTGTAGACCAGGCTGGCCTTGAACTCACAAAGATCCGCCTGCCTCTGCCTTCCGAGTGCTAGGATTAAAGGCGTGCGCCACCACGCCCGGCTTACTTCTGAATTTTAAACATAGTAGACTAGCATGCATATGTTAAAATGAAGTGTTAAACAGCTGTGTAATAATAATTCAATCCTTAACAAGAAGTTGTAGAACACAGTGTGATCCTAGATGTTTATGTGCTTTCATTGATGGATAATTGAGCAGTATGTTAAGAGCTCTAAACATGTACCCAAACCATGATGTATAAAAGGAAGAGGGAGTCACATGCCTGTGAGGTGGAGGTGTGAGGGTCAGGGATTCTAGGCTTGGCTGAGAGCCATATAGGTGATTCTCAGGAAGTGGTTTGCATATGATCTGTAGATGTTTTGTGTGTGAGGTGGAGGTGTGAGGGTCAGGGATTCTAGGCTTGGCTGAGAGCCATATAGGTGATTCTCAGGAAGTGGTTTGCATATGATCTGTAGATGTTTTGTGTTATCAGTAATGCACTGGTGCTTTTTTGTCTGGCATTGAATTAAAGCTACTTGAGAGTATCTTGTGTATTGAAACTGTTGGAATAGCCCTCAAACCCCTGTTTCTCAAAATGCCCTTTTCCTCAGTATTTGAGAAAGTTGGAGTGTGACTTTAAAAGGACATGGCTACTTCCTATTCCCCATGGGATCACTGTAAGCCCCTCACTCAGGAGTGGTAACAATGCGGAAGCAGAACCTTTGCATCTTTGAATCATTAAGTTAGTGGACAGTTTTTGTGTGTGTGTGTTTTTGTTTTTTTGTGTTTGTTTTTATTTTGTTTGTTTTTGGTCTTCTGCCTTTTTGTTTTGTAATGTGTTTTACACTTCATTTTCTTCTTTTAGACAGAAGATATGCTGTGGAATCATCTACAAGGGCCGTTTTGGGGAAGTCCTCATTGACACACATCTTTTCAAGCCGTGCTGCAGCAGTAAGAAAGCAGCTGCTGAGAAGCCTGAGGAGCAGGGGCCGGCGCCTCTGCCCATCTCCACTCAGGAGTGGTGACTGGGGTTCATGTAGAAGGGAACAAAAAGTGATTTAAACTTCTAAAGAACATAAAGCAACAAACTGACCCTCCTGTTTTTGACATGGATACCTGCTATTCTGCCAAAAGACGTTTTCTAGATTAGTTTTTAATGGGTTATTTTTCCCCCCAGTCCAACAAACTCTGAAGCCAGTGTCTAGCTTACTGCAAGAAAAAAAGAAGTGTACATAATATTTAAGATGCTGGGTATTCCATAGGAAAGCTGAATGCTGCTGTAAAGTGCTCTTTAAGTCTTTTCTTTTTTATCCCCTTCTAATGAATGAAATTAGGGGATTTCAGGGGACAGAGATGGGATTTGTATGATAAACTGTATGTAGTTTTAGTCTTTCTATATGGAGAGGCAGTGGTTGGGGTGGTTTTCAAAATGGCTGGCTACACTTTTTCCCTCATGATAATTCATCACAGGTCAGTAGCATGTGATCTGTTCCTAGAGGTAGTTATTGTTCCGAAATACTAAGGTCTTGCCAAGATTCAGGCCTATACTACTGATTATTTAGCAGGATAGATGAGGTTTCTGCAAATAGCTTAAGGGAGGAAGTGGTGTCTAAACACACAGGTAGCTTCCTGCCCAGCTTCCCCTAATCCTAATGTTTGGTAAAAGATTTATGTGAAATCTAAAGCAGAACCCGTGTTCCTGGGGAGGGTAAGCCTGTAGGTTAGACGAGGTCCTATACGCATAGTACCAAAGCATCAGCACGCTGTAGAGAGGAAGCATTTAGAAAAGTTAAACTAGGTAAACAATGCGCAGGTCCTCAGGGCGCTGTAGAATGCAGTTGATACTTCTTGGGGCATGCTTCTTAGAGGACTTGCAGTTTGTAAATAATTGACATTGGTGTTGACTGTCTGGGATTCATTGAAATCCGCACAATTCAGTTTTAGCTCTGGATTACCTCAGTTGACCTTTGTGGAGGTTTTATCTATAGAGTAGCTGTTTTGACTTTTTATAACCTTGTTAGGGTTTTGGGTTTTGATGTTTTTGTTGTTTTTTTTTTTTTCTTCCACTATTTAAAAGTTCAGCTAGAAGAAAAGAGGTGTGTAAGGCTAAAATGGTTGGTTGGGTTTGGCTTGGAGTTTGGCTTCTGAACATTGTGAGTTGAGTCAGGAGCTCCTCACCACAGATCTCACTGTGGGCTTCTTGGTTGAGTCTAGCCAACCTAGCCCATGCTCTCTGGTTACCTCTTTCTTAAAAGTTCAGGAAAAATAAAACGCCACTTCAGACTTCTCATTGAGGGAGGGGCACGTGCCTGCCTTAGGATTCCGTGACTCACGCTTATTTTAAAAACTGGATTTTTAAAGTCAGATAGTATATAACAATAAAGGAGTGAGCCACTTTTTATTGGCGCCCTATATAGTTTTATAGTTCTACATTGTGTATTTCTTCTTTTGGGAACAAACCTACCTAGTACAAGCCACCATGTGCACAGACTGCCTAGCGAGCAGGTCTCCAGACCCCTGTGTAGTTCAGAGTCCAGCCATTATCATCCTCCTGAGTTACTTTGACATGGGTTTTTTTTTTTGTACATTTTGGCTGCAGTATTGGTGGTAGAATATACTGATGGATCATCTCTACTTCTGTATTTATTTATTTATTACTAGACCTCAACCACAGTCTTCTTCCCCTCCACTCTGCCTGTAGGATGTACTGTATGTAGTCATGCACTTTGTATTAATATATTAGAAATCTACAGATCTGTTTTGTACTTTTTATACTGTTGGATACTTATAATCAAAACTTTTACTAGGGTATTGAATAAATTTAGTCTTATTAGAAAATAAAAAGCTGTTTGTGGCTTTTTTTTTTTTTTTTAAAGATGTCTGGTACTATTTTCCATGTATACACAGTGTAAGCCCCATTAAAAGGGTATTTTAACCGACACGCACAGTAGTGTATAAGGTGGTTTTAACTTGAACGAAAGGCTCCCAGTACTTTGACAAGGTTTCATTATCTGTGAGCAGAGGGAGAAGCATCACTGAAATTTAGAAGCAGAAAGGTGGAAGAGTCACATCTGTTAATTTCCTAGCTTTGCTCCTGATGAACCATTTGAGTTAGACTGGTTCTCAGAATTAGGTTAGTAACCCCAAGAAATATAATCTAGACAGTTTAAATTTAGGACAAAAAAAATTTTTTTTGAGACAGGCTCTCATGGATCCCAGGCTCACCTAAAAATAACTGTACAGCCTGTGAGTGGTGGCACATGCCTTTAATCCTGTACAGCCTGTGAGTGGTGGCACGTGCCTTTAATCCCATTGTATGTCTTGATGTGTGTACCTTATTTTTTAAAAAATAAGGTACACACATCAAGACATACAATGAATTCAACTTATCTACACTGAAAGGCAAAAAAGAAGAAGAGACCCACTCTTCTACAGAGTGAACCAGGCATTGAGCCCAGGACTATCCAGCTAGTGTGGAAAGCAAACACCTCAAAATCAGAAAAACAGGTTACAAACCTCTTTACAACTCACCTGCAGATAGGATTTTTGCTTTGATTTTGCAAGCTGTTTCAATGTTCAAAAGCACTTCATCCATAGTAGGTTATTTTTTTTAATTATACATTAATTCCTAAACACATTTAGAGAGTCACTTTATTTTTTAATGTGTATGAGTGTACTGTCTGCATGTAGGTTGGTTCACCCATGTCGTGCAATGCTGCAGAGGTCAGAAGAGGGCTTCAGATTCCCTTGGAAGTGGAGTTAAAGATAGTTCTTAGCCGCCATGTGGGTGCTGGGAATCGAACCCAGGTCCTCTACAAGAGCAGTCGGTGCTCTCAACTGCTGAGCCATCTCTCCAGCCCTGATAGTAGGTTGTTGTTGTTTTTTTGTCTTTTCGAGACAGGGTCTCCCTGTAGCCCCAGCTGTCCTGGAACTCACTCTGTAGACCAGGCTGGCCTTGAACTCACAAAGATCCGCCTGCCTCTGCCTCCCAAGTGCTAGGATTAAAGGCGTGCGCCACCACGCCCAGCTGATAGTAGGTTATTTTAATAATAGAATTGTTTCTCCTATTTGCTACACAAAGTGACGGCAGTATAGGTATGAAGGAGAGTCTAAAGAGCATCATGGAGTTGGAGAGCCGACTAAGAGGTTAACAGACTGGCTGCTCTCAAGGAGCACACATGGTGGCCAATAAACATCCGTAACTCTGGTTCCAGGAAATCCTCTTCTAGCCTCCACAAATACACATGGGTGCACTTATATACATGCAAATGAAACTCATACACATAAAAGGAAGTTTTAAAAGTTTAAAGAGCTTCATGTTACAATGAGATGAGCCAGGTTGAGATGGCTCAAAGTCTGTAACCCTAGCACTAGGGAGCTGGGAACAGGGACACAAGCCTTTAATCCCAGCACTCTGGAGGCAGAGGCAGGTGGATCTCTGTGAGTCTAAGGCCACCCTGGTCTACATAGCAAGTTCCAGGACAGCTGGGGCTACAGGAAGACCTTGTCTCAAAAACATCAAAAAAGACCAAAAATAAAATAAAAATCCCAGGAGGATCCCAATTTTGAGGCTAACCTAGGCTGAGTTCCAAGTCCAGCCTGGGTCACAATGCAAGATCCTGCTTAAAAAACAAAACACTGCTGTGGTAGTACATGCCTTTAATCACCAGCACTCGGGAGGCAGAAAAAGGCTATCTCTAGAGTTCAAGGCCAGCCTGGTCTACATAGCAAGCTCCTGGTCAGCTGGACTAAAGGGAGACCCTGCCTCAAGACAAAACAAAACAAAAAAACACTGCTGTTCATGGTGGCACATGCCTGTAGTTCCAGCACTTAGGAGGTTCTCTGTGAGTTCAAAGTCAGATTAGTCTACACAGTGAGCACCAGACCGGCTGGGACTAAAGGGAGACCCTGCCTCAAAAAGACAAAAGAAAACAAAACAAAGAAAAACAAAAAATACTGCTGTTCCTGGTGGCCCATACCTTTAGTCCCAGCACTCAGGAGGCAGAGGCAGGAGGTTCTCTGAGTTCAAGGCGAGACTGGTCTTCTACACAGTGAGCTCCAGGCCAGCTGGGACTAAAGGGAGACCCTGTCGCAAAAAGACCAAAACAACAATAACAACAACAAAACCCACACAGCAAAACACTGGCAAACTAAGCTGCCTCTTCCCATGACTGGCCTAGTCTCTTTTGTTCCCTCGTTTAATCAATCCCTCACTCCCCTTAGATGTGGAAACTGGATTCCATCTTGGTACACTGGCTATGGACATTTCAGTAAGTGGCCACCAAAGAGGCACTCCCAGCAGGCTAGGACTGGACATACACATGCAGCCCACAACCAGTGAGGTTTGGGCATTGGTCCTGCAGCAAGAAAGAAAGGTATTCTGCCAGCACCCAAGTGAGAAAGGAAGCAGTTACCACACTGGCATCAAGAATGCAGCCTAGCAGCACTTGCTGCAGACAAGGGGCAAAGGACTCTGCTAACACAGACACACTTTAAGGTAAAGTTTTGTTACTGCAGTGCTGGAGATTAAACCCATGGCCTAGCCCATTCCAAGCCAGTATTGTGCAACATGCTTGTTCTCAGCCCCAAGGTAATTTTGTCCAGCCGTGAAACTGGCTACATAGCAGAGAACTTTGTCTCCAATCCTGCCTNCCAGGGAATTAGAGTCCATTGTGGCAGGAGGCATGGCGGCTGGAGCTGGAGCAGCAAGCCGAGGGTCACATCTCACAATGAGCACAGGAAGCAGAGAGAGCAACTGGAGACCGAAAGGCTTGTTAAACTCACTAAGCCTGCCCCCAGTGACATACTTCCTTTAGCATGACCACACCTTCTAAGACCTCCAAGAACAGCGCCACCAACTGGAGACAAAATGTCTGAATACTTAAAGCCTATGGGGGTCACTCATTCAAACCACCACAAATGGTATCCCTCATCTGTGGATGCTGGCACCAAATACCTAGTAGTTAGGCAAACTGTGCAATGTGTGCATATATATTTTTTTCTTTTACCTGAAAGCAACTGTACCATTATAATATGAATACCTTAACAGGATCTACCACTTATTTTCAGACTGCAATTGTGGTATATGGAGGGAGGGCATGTATGCATACTTTAGAGTAATATAAAATTAAAGGGGGAAAATGTGAATTCCTAAACATGTTTTGGAATATACAGTTTACTTTCAGATATCATAACTTTGGTATATATGTGAAAAGCATATACACATATTTTGGAGCAATACAAACTGGAGGGAACAACAACAAAAAGACTGGGTCAAAGAACTGACTGAAACAGTAAACTTCAGCTCAAAACAATAAACCTCTACATAGAAAAACTTTTAAAAGACTGAAAAAAACAGATGCAAGACATATATGTCAAAATTCATGATCTCAGATGGGGTGGGGGGCATGGAAAGGGGAATGAGTCTAAAGTTGGACTGAGAAATGTGGTATGAACTGCTTAAAACTTCAATAAAAAAAAAATAAAAAAAGGGAGAACCATGATGCCAACAAGTAGTAGCTGTACATTCAGAATAATTCATGTTCTCTATCACAGTATTGTTTTATCCAGTAATTTAAGTGAAATGAAATATAAAATAAAATTAAACATTCCTACAAAAAAAGAATGATTTGCATACTTTCTGCTTTTATTTTGAAATTCCCATATTTAAGAGCTTAGAAGTAGGTCAAGGTGTGTTCAAGTTTTTAATTTAGCCTGTCATATTGAGAATCCTTCAATGACCTTAACTTTCCAAATAGACTCACAGCCATTCCCTCCTCCACTCAACTGTTCTCCCACTTCTTTGACTGTCTAAGATCTTGACTCCTGCTAGGCGTGGTGGCGTACGCCTTTAATCCTAGCACTTGGGAGGCAGAGGCAGGCGGATCTTTGTGAGTTCAAGGCCAGCCTGGTCTACAGAGTGAGTTCCAGGACAGCTGGGGCTATAGGGAGACCCTGTCTGGAAAACACCAAAAAAAGAAAAAAAAAAAAGATCTCAACTCCTGTTTATATCAGGAACATCCTACAAGCTATTATACAAGCTTGAAATGTTCTGGTCTGTACTTTCCTTCACATGGCTAACTTCTATTATTATTCACTCTGTTACTCATCAAAACTTCATATCCTTAAAGAAGCCATGCTTGAGTCTCCTTATTCTATACTGTGGTAATGATCTAAACTTTCTTCTGCTTTAATTGCTGTCCTACCTTGTTTCTCCTTTGCTGTGACAAAACACTAACCAAAGCCAACTTGGGGAGGGATTATTTGGCTCACACTTCGCAGTACTTCATTGGAGGAAGAAGCCAAGGCAGGAAAGTGGAACGTGGAATTGAAGCAGAGACCTTGGAAGCACATCGTTTACTGGCCTGCTCCTTTGGCTTTGGTCAGTAATGCTCCCTATTCATCCCAGGCCCACCTGCCCAGGGATGGCACTGCCCATTGTGGGATGGGCCCTCCTACATCAATTGCCAATTAAGAAAATGCCTCACAGACATGGCCAGCCACAGGCCAAGTTGATGGAAGAAATTCCTCAGTGGAGAGTCCCTCTTCCCAGGTGTCTCTAATTTGGGTCAAGTTGAGAAAAATTAACCAGCACAACTGCCTATCATAATTTGTAATTATATACTTTTTTCTATACGATTGTTTTCAAATGTTCTTCCTTACTAGGCTATAAGCTCTACTGTGCAGATAATGGGTATTTTTTTTTGTTCAACATTGTGTTCTAAAAAAGCAGTAGCATCTCTGAAACCAAGTAGACCTTCAGTTAAGTGAATGGAAAGACTAACAGAATATAAAACTTACACAGAAATGTTAAAGAAAATGAATGATGAAACAAGGAAGCCAGAGAGGTTAAGTTTAGAGTGACAGATGGAAGAAAAATGATGTATATATTAAAAAGTAAAATAAGGGAGCTGGAGAGATAGCCTAGCGGTTAAGAGCACCGACTGCTCTTGCAGAGGACCTGGGTTCGATCCCCAGCACCAACATGGCGGCTGAGAACCGTCTGTAACTCCAATTCCAGGAGAACTCCAGTTCCAGGGGAATCCGAGACCCTCTTCTGACCTCCGCGGCATTGCACGACACAGGTGCACAAACCTACATGCAGAGAGTACATTCATACACATAGAAAAAAAAAGTAAAATAAGTACAAAATCAATGATACCACGGAAAGTCAAAGCTTGTAAGAAGATCATATTGGGAGAGATCATAGAATTGAAGGTGTGAGGAATGATTTCAAAGTAGGGCTAGAGGCATGTTTAGATTTTGTTATTTAACTATTTGAATTTGTAAAAATAGAATGGATTGGATGATTCAGTTTGCATTGTAAGTTGGGTTCTCCAAGGACATGCTGAGATGGAGCTAGACAGGGAAAGACAGGAAGCAGGACTGGGTGGAAGCTGTCAGAGCACCATTCAGAGCTGGCAAGTCCTGTCCTGAGCTGTGTGGCATCCTCAGTCTATGTTGGTTCAGTGTTTGGCTGCACATGCTTGCGAAAGAGAAGTTGTGCTGAGAATAAGCAAGCCTTGGCCTGGAATCTCAGGTGAACTTAGAATTCACAGTGGAGGTTGCAGTGAGTCCTTTCTAGAAGGGGGTTGGTGCGCCTCTGTCACTGCCACATACTGGAGGATTTCAATTTAGTCCAAATTCACCTGTGAATTAATTTTTTAAAATTCAACAATATTATTAGCCGGGTGTGGTGGCACATGCCTTTAATCCCAGCACAGAGGTAGAGGCAGGCAGATCTCTGTGAGTTCAAGGCCAGCCTGGTCTACAAACAGAGTTCCAGGCCAGCTGGGGCTATAGGGAGACCATGTCTTAAAAATACCAAACAGCAACAACAACAACAACAAAACCCCCACAAATTCAACAATCTTGTTTTACATATTTGGAAGACCAAAGGTTCCCAATTAGCCAGGTTTAATTTCAAAAAAGGAGAGCAAAGAAGAAGCATTAATATTTGCCCTGTTACATAAGATATCCTGTAATACAACAGTAAATAACATGTTACTAATGTAGGCGAAGACAAATAGCCTAACTGAAAAAGAAGTCATAGCCAGAATCATTTATAAATGGCAACATAAATGATGAATAACATCTCAAATCAATGGGGGAAATGATCGACTGCTGAGAAATATTATAGAAAAAAACTAGTTCACGGATTAGAAAAAAAAAGTAGGCTAGTATCAACCTCATACCACCTACAGGGAAGTACTCCAAGAGAATAAATGCCTAGCGTCATTCTCTGGAGATACTAAAGAGCTTTAAAAGGAAATTGAAGAAAATATAGAGTATCTTTCTGATCTTGAAATGCAGACTGAGTTTAGAAACAAGGCTTAAAAAGCAACATTGAGACTAATAAGGCCGTATTCATCCACCATAGGAGAGAACTGCAAGGATGTAAGGAGTTAAGCACACAACTGAGAACACTCCAGGGGTCAGGGCAACTAGATGAAGGCAACTCCTGACAAAAATCCCATGAAGACATGGAGGACCATTAGAAAATGGATCATTATCCTTGTCTATCTGAAACACTTCTCACCCTGCTTCTTTCCTACTTAAAATGAAGCATATGTCCTTTGATACTTTTTTTTTCCATTTCAGACATTGTGCTGGGTCAAAAAGCATAAAAAGGAGTATGTTTGAGGATCAGCATTTTCCGAGCTGAGAAAGATCAGGAAACTAAATAAAAATGCTGCAACTTCTATTCTACAGTCAGAAACCAAAGGCCACTAATTCCGTCTAGGCTGCTGGTGAGGAATGAGGACCTGACATTCTGGGGAAAGGAACGGCACTAATGGCGACAGGGCTTGAGAGAGCATAGCATGTGGGAAAACAGAAGTAGCAAAATAATGACTTCCATAAAGTCAATGCCACTGGACAGAATTAGGTTATGGTGGTGGCATTAGTCTTGACTGAGTAGTACTGATGATTGCATTAAATTTCTAGCTTTGTAGACAGGCCCAAAGAAAATGAAGTAATGAAGGGACAGGTTAAATAACAGTGGCTAAGGAAGAACAGCACATGGAGGAGCAACGATGACTAGCTGTGCTGTGGTAATAAGGATGGAGGAGCAACGATGACTAGCTGCGGTGTGGTACTAAGGATGGAGGAGCAATGATGACTAGCTGCGGTGTGGTAATAAGGATGGAGGAGCAACGATGACTAGCTGCGGTGTGGTAATAAGGATGGAGGAGCAACGATGACTAGCTGTGCTGTGGTAATAAGGACAGCATTGTGATTGAGAGGAGGAAGGAATTACTGTCACTCTCAGTGGTCAAGGAATATTTCCTGGATGTGAGAGGGCATCATTTTTTCATTCAGAGACACAGCCAATCCTTATTACGTGCAGATTCTGTGTTTATGAGTATGCTTATTCACTAGAATTTATTTGTAGCCCCCAAACATGTGGTGGTTTTGCAGTGGACATTTGGGGGCATGTACTGAGCAGTTAAGAAATCCAAGTCCTATGATGTGTGAATTCCCAGCTGAGGTTGGACAAGGGGACACTCTGCCTTCTATTCAGCTCTCATACTGGAAGCAAGTGCCCATTTTATGGTCTATTTGATGCCATGTTTTTATTATTATTTTTAGTGTATGAGTGTATTCCCTGTATATAAGTGCACCCGTGTTGTGCAACACCCATGGAGGGCAGAAGAGGGCATTGGATTCCCTAGAACTGGAGTTACAGATGGGAATTGAACCCAGTTGTCCTGCAAGAGCAGCCAGTGCTCTTAGCCGCCAAGCCAACCAGCTCCTAATGCCATGATTTTTTTCTTTCATTTGTATGCTTTTTGTTGATGTATTTAAAATGCCCTCAAGTGCAGCAATGAGTACTCTATATGGTTCCTACACTCGAGAAGGTTGTGATGTACCTTTTAGAGAAAAATACATGAATCAGAGTTTTGTTCAAACATGTGTTACAGTACCAGTGGCCATGAGTTCAATGTTGATGAATCAACAATATATATTAAAGTACCTTTAAACAAAAACACACATGATTTATTGATAAATTAACTATAATACTGTGACTAGAAACTCCCACATTTCTTCCTAGGAGGAATGGGTCCTTACACACTTATTCATTGGCTATTTTATAGAACATACCTACCATTGGGAAAGAGAACTACCAGGGGCTATTCTTGAAAGCAGGAGATTCAGAGCTGTGTCCCCTAAGAAACAGGCAATAAGACAACTGCAAAAATAGGGGCTGGAGAGATAGCCTAGCAGTTAAGTGCAACAACTGCTCTTGCAGAGGACCCGGGTTCAATCCCCAGCACCCACATGGCAGCTAAGAACCGTCTGTAACTCCAATTCCAAGAGAATTCCAGTTCCACGGGAATAAGAGCTTCTGACCTTCAAGGCATTGCATGACACGGGTGCACAAACCTACATGCAGACAGTACATTCATACACATACAAAAATAAATAAATTAAAAAAAAAATTAAAAAAAGCAATACGATACAATAGAAGCAAGCACAGGCAGGTGTGGGGAAACCTCAGAGACTTGCTTGAGAGCAGGAAGGTCCGGGATGGGTTTCTAAAGGAAATGCTATATACGCTGATTTAAAAACAAGTAAACAAACAAAACTTTTGAGTGAAGCCAGCATCACTCTAATACCAAAACCAGGGAAAGACACAAACAAGAAAGAAAACTATAGACCCATATTATTAATGAACACAGATGCAAAAATTCTCAACAAAATACTTGCAAATCGCATACAGACCCACATCAAAAAGATCATCCATCGTGACCAGGTTGGATTCATACCAGAGATGCAGGGATGGTTCAACACATGTAAATCAATAAATATCATAAACCACATAAATGGACTGAAAGACAAAAACCACATGATCATCTCAATCGATGCAGAAAAAGCTTTCAACAAAACCCAGTATCCCTTCATGCTTAAAGTCCTAGAGGGATCATTTCTCAATGTAATCAAAGCCATATACAAGAAACCCACAGCCAACATCATCCTAAATGGAGAAAAGTTGGAAGCATTCCCTTTAAAGGCAGGAAAATGGTAAGGCTGTCCACTATTGCCACTCCTCTTCACTATAGTGCTTGAAATGCTTGCTAGGGCAGTAAGACAAGAAAGTGAAATTAAAGGAGTACTAATCAGAAAAGGGGAATTTAAACTATCCCTTTTTGCAGATGACATGATAGTTTACCTAAGTGATGCTAAAAACTGCACCAGAAAACTCTTAGAAATGGTTAAAAGTTTCAGTAAAGTGGTGGGATACAAAATAAACCTAGAAAAATCAGTAGCCTTTCCTTACACCAACAATAAGCAACTGGAGAATGAATAAATGGAGACCTTCCCAATTGTACAGCCTCAAAAAAAAAAAAAAGTGCTCCTTCCTCTATTCCTATGAGGCGGAGGTTTGATCTTTTCATAGTGTCCCCACAGCTCCTGGGTTGTGTCCATTGTTGTGGGATTTTTTTAGATTTTTCATAATCGTTCCTTGAGGTTTTTAGTTGTTCTGTGTTTAGCTTCCAGGTCTGAGATTCTTTTTTTTTTTTTTTTTTTTTTTTTTTGTTTGTTTGTTTTTTCATTCCTTCCTCTTGAATGGGAGGATGTTTGATGTTCCATTCCTTTTTTTTCTTTCCTCCTCTTCTAGATTTCGTTGTGTTTCCTATTTTCTTTTTGGAGCTTCTTGATCTCTTTTTATAGCTCTTTTGTTTGCGGGTTGTGTCTTTTTCTTTTTTCAGAGCATGGGAGCGTTTTTCGGTGGGTTTCTACTTCCTTCCCAAGCTTGTCATTCTCTCTCTCCTTCCGGATCCCTCAGTCTCTTTTCTTAGGAGCTTTAAGGTTGTTCGATTATGATCTGCTTATTTCTTTAAGTATGTTTCCCAATTGTGTTTACTGATGTCCTGTGTCCTGGGGCATACCCCGGAGGGATCCCACTGGCAAGAGTCGTCCATAGAGGTTGGTAACGCCTTGGCGGTGGAGTATCTGCCCGCTCTTCCAGTGATAGTCCTGCTGCGCTTCTTTCGTGAACGTCCTGACATATGGCTGCTTCCCCTTTCCGATATTCCAATGTGTGTCCCAATTGCCTCTTCACTGTCTTGAAGACTTGCTTTGCTTGCTCCTTCAGATGCCTCTCTCTCTCTCGTAATCTCCACTGGCGGGGGGGGGGGGGGGGCTCTTCAGCCCTGCCGCTGGGCTCGAGATCACAAAGCTCAAGAGTCACACAAGCGTTCCTTTTAATACCGGCTGGGGAGGATAACTCCGCCCCACAGCCACGAGATCTAATCAAGCCAAGACCCACACCTTTTAATACCAGCGGGAGGATAACTCCAACCTCACCGCAACAAAGGCCAATCAAACACAAAGACAGCAGGACCAAAGGATCATCAATCAGCTCGCCAAGACACCAGTTCCTACCTGTCTCCCACTCTTCCTGAGCCCGGGGCTCAGGAGATCTCCTTCTTCTTTGTTTTTAAAGTAGTTTATATATTCTGGATGTTAATGCTCTGTCCGATGTATCAGTGGTGAAGGTTTCCATCCCACTCTGTGGGTTTCTCTTCACTGGCCTTGATTGTTTTTTTTTTTGTCTAATTTTCTTTTAATTTATTAAGTGTTTTTATGTTGTATGAGTGTACTGTCTGCATGTAGGTTGGTGCACCCCCGTGTAGCAATGCCATGAGAGTCATAAGAGGACCTTGGATCTCCCCTGCGAACTGGTAGTATAACGATGAGTTTCTAGCTGCATGTGGTGCTGGGAGTTGAACCCGGGTCCTTGCTAAGAGCAGTGTGGTGCTCTTAACTTGCTGAGCCAATCTCTCCAAGCCCCATTGTTTTTCTTTAGCGGTACAGAAGGTTTTGAGTTGATGAGGTCCCACTTGTCAGCTGTTTACCTTATTTTCCTGTGTAGCCGCTGTTTGATTTAGAAAGTACTTTCCACGATATGCTGTGGTCTTGTAAGTTTTGCGCGACGGACTTTTTCTTCTTCACCTTCAAGGTTTGCAGGTTTCAGGTTGAGATCTTTGATCACTTGGAGTTTTAGTTTTTGTGGCAGGGTGAGAGGTAGGGGTTTAATTTTTGTTCTTCTACAAAGGTTATCCAGTTTTGCCAACACCTTGGTTGAAGATGCTATCTATTTCCTCCATGGAAAGCTTTTTTTTCCCCTTTTCAAATATGAGGTTCCTGAAGTTATATAATGAGCTCAAGTTTGGAGCTTCAATTTTGGTTCCATTGGTCAAATGAGTCTGTTTTTTTTTTTGCCAGTACACCAGGCTGTCTTTTATGACTATAGCCCTACAATACAGCTTGAAGCCGGGTAAGTATCCCTCCGTAGGGGGCACTTTCACTGCAGGGTTACGTTAAGTTATTTGGGGTTTATTGTTTTTCCATATGAATTTAAGGATTTTGTTTTTTCCAAGTCTGTGTGAATAAAAGTGCGCCATGGGGATTTTGACTGGGATTGCACTGAATCTGAATATTAATTTGGGTGAGCATGGGAAATTTTTAGTACATTATTTTTTCAATCCATGGAGCATAGGAGTCTTTCCATCTGTTGATATCAATTTCTTTTCTTTTTGTTTTTTTTTTATTTTTTTTTTTTTTTTTTTTTTGTCTTTTCAAGACAAGGGTTCCCCTGTAGTCCCCAGCTGTCCTGGAACTCACTCTGTAGACCAGCTGCCTCTGAAACTTCACAAAGATCTGTCTGCCTCTTGCCTCCCCAGTGCATGGTTTAAAGGTTAAGGCGCCAGTACGCGCCGCAGCCTTGAAGATGTCATTCAATCTCCTTCAGTGTTTTTAAAGATTTTCGTTGTAAAGATCTTTGGTGTCTTCGGTTAGTTTTTATTTATTCCTAGGTANGTCCCTAAAAAGTAAATTTTTTTTTTTTGGTTGTTTGAGACAGGTCTCCCTTTAGTCCCAGCTGGCCTGGAGCTCACTTTGTAGACCAGTGGGCCTTGAACTCACAGGAGATCCACCTGCCTCTGCCTCCAAGTGCTCGGGGATTAAAGGCGGCCGCCACCACGCCAGCAAAAAACAACAAAACAACAAAGTAAATATTTAAAAAAATTTTTTTCCAGGCGTGGTGGGCACACACATTTAATCCCAGCACTTGGGAGGTGGGTCTTTCAGTTTCTAGGGCCACCAGTCTGGTACCTCTCACGCTCCAGGCCAGCAGCTGGGACTAACAAGGGAGATCCTGTTCTCAAAAACACCAAAATAAACAAATAAATAATTAAATAGTGTTCTTGAAAATTGCCTCGGAGGTCAGAAGCGGGGCACAAAAAAAAAAAAAAAATTATAGGGATGGAGAGATGGCCTAGCAGTTAAGAGTGCCGACTGCTCTTGCAGAGGACCCGGGTTCGATTCCCAGCACTCACATGGCAGCTGAGAACTGTCTTTAACTCCAGTTCCAGAGGAATCCGACGCCCTCTTCTGACCTCCTTGGCATTGCATGACATAGGTGCACAAAGCTATACCCAGACAGTACATTCATACACATAAAAAAAATAATAAAAATTTTTAAAAATATTTACTTTTTAAATGTTATGAGTATTTTGCTTGCAAGTATATAAGCACACATGTATGCAGTGCCTGTGGAGGCTAGAAGAGGGCATTTGATCCCCTAGGGCTGGAGTTGCAGACTATTCTGAGCCTCTATATAGGAGGTGTCCTCTTAACTACTGAGCCATCTCTCCAGACACCATCAATATGTTTTGGTCTTTATTTTTTTTGACAGGATCTCAGTATGTAGACCAGGCTGGCCTTGAACTCAGAGATCCACCTCCCAAGTGCTGGGATTAAAGGCACGTGCCACCACATCTGGCCCTGTCAGAGTGTTTTTCAAAACTAAATGTTTCCCCGTTTGCAGTTGATCTGACTGAATGCAGATCTTCTCACTGGCTGCAGTGTTGGTGTTCTGTAGTGAGGGTACTGTGGTGTCCTCTCTGATGTTCTTAGCCGTCCAAAGGGTGATAGGATGGAACATTCAGGCCCTAGCACTCAAGTGTCTCAGCACTTTAAAATTTTGAGGGATAATGGTTTTGAGACAGGGTTTCCCTGTAGCCCCAGGAGTGGAACTCTATGTAGATCAGGCTGGCTTTGGTTTCATAAAGGTCCTCCTCCACAGCTGGGTATGGTGGTGCACACTTTTAATCTCAGCTCTTGGGAGGCAGAGGGAGGTGGATCTCTGTGAGTTCAAGGCCAGTCTGGTCTACACAGTGAGTTCCAGCTGGGGCTACAGGGAGACCCTGTCTCAAAAAGAAAGAAAAGAAAAGGGAAAGAAAGGAAAGAAAGAAAGGCGTGTACTGCCATGCCAGGCAATAATATTTAAATGAAAAAAACAAATCACTTGTAGATCCAGTTCTCCACCCGACCCCGTCTGAGGTGGTCCGAGGGCCCTGCTAGGTCCTGCTGCCCCTGCTTCTTTCTGGTGCTGACTCCTGTGCTGCGGCTATGTAAGCGGTTTTCCAAGTCAGGAGGTGGCAGCAGAGTTGAGGGGTTTTCCTCCTGGCTATATCAGCACCAGAAAATACTGGAGGGACAAGGGATGACTTTCAGGTTTGTTCTGTGTGACTCCAAGGAAAGGAAGTTAAGGAAAGAGCAGGTAGTCTATTTGGAAAACCAGGGGAGGAGGGGGAGCTTTGGTCCTCAATGGAGGACCACCAGCCTCTAACGTTTTTTGCCCAGTCCAGTGTTTGTGAGGAGCCTCGTACCCATTCACTCCTCCATGCTATCACTCCTACTCCCCACACTGAATTTTCTTTGTTGAGGGCGGGGAGGGGGGCTCAGCATGTTCCCCAAAGTGGCCTCAGACTCCTAGCTTCACATGGTGCTCCTGCCCCTGCCTCCTGAGCTGCCGGGACTGCAGACATAAGGCACCAGCAGTCTCTTCACAACACCTGGCATGGTGGTTTACACTTGTAATCCCAGCACTCAGGAGGCTGAGGCAGGAGGAGCTCTGTGAGCTCCAGGCCAGCCTGGTCTACATAGTGATTTCCAGGCCAGCTGGGGCTTCAGGGAGACCCTGTCTAAAGAGACCAAAATGAATAAAAAGAAAAGACGGGGCTGGAGAGATGGCTCAGCAGTTAAGAGCACCAACTGCTCTTGCAGAGGACCCGGGTTCGATTCCCAGCACCCACATGGCGGCAGCTAAGAATCATCTTTAACTCCAGTTCCAGGGGAATCCGAAGCCCTCTTATGACCTCCACGGCATTACATGACACGGGTGCACCAACCTACATGCAGACAGTACACTCATACACATAAAAAAAAAAAAAAATACCGGGCATGAGGGCACACGCCTTATCCTAGCACTGGGAGGCAGAGGAGCAGATCTTTGTGAGTTCAAGGCCAGCCTGGTCTAAAGAGTGAGTTTTCCAGACAGCTTGGGGCTACAGGGAGACCCGGTCTCAAAAAGACAAAAAAAAAAAAAGGAAAAAGGCCGGCTGGGCATGAGCCGGAGAGCAAGCCAGTAACAAGCCAGTGCCTCCATGGCCTGTGCTTCAGCGCTTGCCTCCAGGTTCCTGCCCCTTGCCCTGAGTTCACCCTGTCTTGGGCTCCCTAAGTGTGAACTGTGACGACGCAGGAAGATGTAAGCTGAATAAACCCTTTCCTCCCAGTTTGTGTCGGTCAGTTTTTGTCACAGCAATGGAAACAAACTAAACACTTGGATAGTAAGTTCTGAAAGGGATTATAGGTAAAAGTAGTAGTCATCCACCAGAGGAGGGAAGGAGTCCACTCAAATACATTCTTTTCAAATTCTGAAGTCTCACATGGCAGGGCACACCTGCAAGCCTAGCACTTGGGATGCTGAGTCAAGAGGATGGTCAGTTTGAGACCAGCCTGGTCTATCCTAAGACTCTGTATCAAACAAATAAAAAATTCCACCCAGTAGTGGGCAGTTGGCTGCTTCCCTCAGCAAGAGTTATACAGCCATATGCCCTGTAAGCATGTGGTTCCATTCAGTTAAAATTGACAGATGACATTCTTCAACTATGAAGAGCTGTGTGTGGTGTTAATTGAGACACTGGCTATCAAGTGAATTCTTGTGAATATTCTTTGTAAACTCTACTTGTGTAGATAATATATAAACACAGACTAATATACTATTTGTCCTACAAAACAATTTTGCAGCCAGGTATGATGGTGCACAGAGCCCAAGATATCTGGGCTCTGTAGAGAGAGCCTGTGTCAAAAAAATTCTTTTTACAATATATTGGACCAAATTTAGGTAATTTTGCTAATGTAACTCTTTCAAGATCAGTGAGGTTTTGCATTTTTTTAGATACTGCCCCCCTTGCCACTAACTAAAGGGTAAAGGGCAAAACCATGTCCAGTGGTCGGTGTATTCCTTTTTTGTTTTTTGTTCTTTCGAGACAGGGTACTCCCTGTAGTCCCCAGCTGTCCTGGAACTCACATTGTAGACCAGGCTGGCCTTGAACTCACAAAGATCCGCCTGCCTCTGCCTCCCAGTTCTTTGAAAGAACTATTTAGAAACAAAAAATATTTTGAGAAAGGGTCCAACATATAAAGTACTCAGAACAGTCTTAGGAGCTGAGGATCTAACTCAGTGGTAGAGCGTATACTTGGCATATATGTAGCCTTGGTTTGATCCCCAGCAGCAAAACAAAACAAAAAATGATTACATTTTTTTCCCTTATGTTTATTTTGTGTGGGCATGAATATGAAACTAGAATGACAGTGTCTGGTAGTCAATTCTCCACGTGGGTCCTAGGAAGTGGACGAAGGTCAGACTGACAGCAAGGGCTGAGTCATCTCACTAACCCTAAAATCCACAATTTTTATTTATCACATTAGTGTGTGAGTGTTTTTTTTTTTCCTTTCTTCTGTATTATATAAGAAATGAGTGCTTTTCAAATACATTTGGAACACATGAGCTAGGGCTGTAGCTCAATGCAGAGAGCCTCCCTCCTATGCACAAGTTCCCAGCCCTGCACATGCATACAAACAAATCTTTTAACGTGTAATTCAGTGAATATTTTCCATTGGTCATATATACCAAAATTTACTTAATTAGCTAGCTTTATTGTTGAATATTCTAAATTATAAATTAATATCTTTTGTGTGTGTGTGTGCGTGTGTGTGTGTGTGTGTGTGGTTGTGTGGGTGGTTTGAGACAAGTTCTTCCCTGACCCTAGCTGTCCCTGGACTCGTTCTGTAGACAAGCTGATCGTAAACTCATAGAGATATATTACTCCATGGCCTCTGTCTGCCAAAAGTGTGCACCATGCCTGGTTCTGGGCAGAATATTTTTAGCTCACTGGTGAAAGATGAAAAAAATCTATGGGGGCTGGAGAGATAAGCCTAGATGGTTAAGAGCACTACCTGCTCTTGCAGAGGACCCGGGTTCAATCCCCACCACCCACATGGCGGCTGAGAAACCGGCTGAAACCCAGTTCCAGGGGAATCCGAGACCATCTTCCTACCCCATCCGCGGCATTGCACGACACGGATTGCACAAACCTTCATGCAGACAGTACACTCATACACTACAATAAATAAATAAAATTAATAAAAAAAATCTTGAGAAATTTTTGAACTGTGCTAGATAGCTTTAGGGTCAACTTGACACCTGGGTTAGGGAGCCTCAATTGGGAATTTGGCGCCATTGGACTGGCCTGTGGCCAAAATCTGTGGAGTATTGTCTTGATTGTTAAGTTGTGTGGGAGGGCCCAGCTCTCTATGGGTGGTGCCACACCTGGACAGGTTATTGTATGTACTGTATAAGAGGGCATGCTAGGCATGGGCCAGGGGAGCAAGCCATAAGCCACATTCCTCCATGGTCTGTGCTTCCAGCTCCTGCCTCCGGTTCCTGCCCTGAGTTCCGGCCTTGGGCTCCCTGAGTGATGAAACTGTGACCCAGGAGATGTTAAGCTGAAGAAACCCTTTCCTCCCCAAGGTGGTATTGGTCAGTGTTTTGTCACAGCAATGGAAGACGAACTAGAACAACAGCTTATTCAATTCATCCACTTAGCTGTCATGTATTTAAACTTGAACTCTCTTCTATTAAATGGTTCATGATTGAGTGTTGTGATGATATTAGAAAATAAGCAATTTATAGAGCATTTGCACAGATTTTAATCAGGCTTATACTTCAGCTTTCCTTATTATCTACTTAGCAATCAAATCATCCCCTTCACTTAACACATGATCTTGAAAATAATTTTGCAATATTTTCAATTAGTTTCCTTTTCACATTGCATTTGTATTCTCTGTCATCACACATAGAATGATCAAATTATGTTTATATTCTATTAATAAATATGGGTTGTGTTCTTCCATTTGGGTCAGCAATAGCTCACCATGATGTAATTCAACACCCAATCTACAAATTATACCAATCTCTCCAAACGAGCCATAATCCAGGGTTAAGGTACTTTTTCTTCCCTTGCGCAAATCTATAACAAGCCAAACTTGACAGTTCGTTTTATTCGTTTTAGCTAAGTAGGGTGGACAGAATTCAGAAGCTTATTAATAAGAAGCCTACCAGAATTGAGGGAAGGCATTACAGGAATGAAGAAAATATGAAACTCCACACTTTAGAGCTACATTATCTAATTTGTAACTCATAGATGGAGAATATAATTGAAGGTCAAACGTGGTGTTTTTCTTTTTTTGAGACAGGGTCTCCCTCGAGCCCCAACTGGCCTGGAACTCACTAGTGACCCGGAATGGCCTTGAACTACCCAGAGATCCACCCCACCTGCTTCTGTTCTGGCTTCCTAGTGCTAGGATTAAAAGGTGTGTGCCACAACACCTAGCTTTGTTTTTCTTCTGTTGTTAAACAGAATACTCATAATATTATTCTGCTTTCAATTCTGTTAAATAATTAAGAAGAGAAATAGGTTGTTAGAGGGGCTAGAGAGATGGCTCAGAAGAACACTTGCCTGGCTCTTACAGAGGACTTGGGTTTGTTTCCAAGCACCCACATGGTGGGTTTTAACCACCTGTAATTTCGACTTCCAGATCAGATGCCCTCTTCTGACTTCCACAGGCATTGATGCATGTGGTGCACTTAAATACATGAAAGCGCTAACTTTAATCCTAGTACTTGGGAGCAGAGGCAGGCGGATCTTTGTGAGTCTCAAGGCAGCCTGGTCTACAAGCGTGAAGTTCCAGGACAGCTGGAGCTACAGGAGACCCTGTCTCGAAAAGACCAAAAAAAAAAAGGAAAAAAAAAATACATGAAAGCAAAACACTAATACTCTGCCAGGCTTGGTGGTTCACCCTTTTAATTCCAGCACTCAGGAGGCAGAGGCAGGCAGATCTCTTAACTCTGGGAGTTAAAACCAGCTGGTCTACAAAGTGAGTTCCAGGACAGCTGGAGCTACAGGGAGACCCTGTCTCAAAAAAAGACACACACACACACCAAAGACTACCACACATTTGAGGGCACCTATCCAGAACTATATAGAAAGACCCTGTCTGGAAGGTGAGGAGAGGGCTAGCCCATGATTCCAGTCCTGAGCTTCAAGACAAGGTTTTAAGTCTACCAAAGCTTGTCAGATGACTCACTGAGACTCACAAAGCATCTTCTATGTTAATTTTTTATTTAATTCTTGATGATAATATTTTTTGGACAGTATCTGTCTTGGTCTCTTAGATACATAAAAACGAGTACTTTCGTAAAGGAAGGCCTATGTGTTATTTTATTTTTTTGTGTATGGGTGTTTTGCCTTCATGGATGTAAGTACACCACTGTATGCAATGTCTTTGGAGTCAGAAGAGGGCATTGGATTCCCCTGAACTGGAAGTTTAAAGACGGTTCTCAGCTGCCATGGGGGTGTCTGGGGATCAAACCCGGTTCATCTGTAAGAGCAGTCCCGTGCTCTTAACTACAGCCATCTCTCCAGCACAAAAAGAAAGGTCTTACAATTCTAGTAGACAAAAAGTTCTGACAACCATATAAATAAATCATCAGGACATTTCTATGGCAAAACCACGAAAACGTTAAAAATGTTGCAATAAATAAATTAATTAATTAATTAAATAACAAAGCCAGGTGTGGTGGCATGCACCTTTAATCCTAGCACTTGGGAGGCGGAGGCAGAGGCAGGTGGATTTCTGTGAGTTCAAGGCCAGCCTGGTCTACAGAGTGAGCTCCAGGGCAGCTGGGACTAAAGAAGAGAGACCCTGTCTCAAAAATAACATCAACAAAGTCTAAATGGCACTATCACGAACTTCTTAGATTTAGCTCTTAGAAATTGATTGGCTGGGCGTCGTGGCGCACGCCTTTAATCTCGGCACTCAGGAGTTGGTGGCAGGTGGATCTCTCTGAGTTCAAGGCTGGTCTGGTTTACATACTGAGTTTCGGGACAGCTCAGGCTACAGGGGACCCAGTCTTAAAAAGAGAAAAAAAAACCCAACTAAGTAGTTTGATCTCTGTGAGTTCAGTGGGGCTACATAGTGAAACCCTTAAAACAAAGCACCAGTGGTGTACACCTTTAATCCCAGTACTCATGAAGCAGAGGTGGGCAGATTTCTCTGAGACAGGCCAATCTGGTCTAATAGAATTGCCAGACACTGAACTGCAGGTGGAACTTGTCTCAAAAAAACAAAAAAACCCCAAAACAAAAAACCAAACAAACAAAAAACTATACAGTTTCGCATTAACCAAAGGAACGCTCTATGAGTCAAAGGCCAGCCTGATAGACAGAGTAAGAGACCCTGTCTCAAAAAAACAAACCCCCCTGGGGGCTGAGAGATGGCCTAGCGGTTAAGAGCGCCGACCCTCTTACAGAGGACCCGGGTTCGATCCCCAATCACCGCACAAATGGCGGCCGAGAACCGTCCTAAAACCTCCAGTTCCAGAGAAACCCGTTTTCCAGGGGATCCGAGAACCCTCTTTGGACCTCGCGCGTTGCAAAACGACATGGGTGCACAGACTTTGCATGCAGACAGTACTCATACACATACAATAAATAAGATAAAAAATTAATAAAAAAAAAAAAAAAAAAAAAAACCCAAAAAGGTAAATATTTTAAGCCTGACCTGATGGCACATTCCTGTGGTCCCACCCTAAGAAAGGCTGAAGCAGGAGCATTTCTTTGAGTTTTGAGGCCCACATGTGCTACATGGGTTAATAGTAAGATTATTTCAATTTTTTTCAAAGAACAAAATTTTCCCAGATGGGTATTTCTCCCCTGATACTCTTAGTATACCATGTGTGCATGTGTCTGTGTAGGGAGTGCCAGTGGTCACATATGCCAGAAGAGGGTGTTGGAGTTATAGGCCCATTGTCAGCTGGTATCCAAATTCTGATTTGTTTGCTTTTCTTTATTTTGTGAGACAGTACTCTAGAGTGGATCTCACTATGTAGATCAGACTGGCCTTGAACTTGTAGTCTTCCTAATCTTCCTGCCTCAGCTGCCTGGGTGCTAGGGTTTTACAGGTGTATATCACTATGTCCAGCTTAGACATTGGTTTATTACAACCTTTTTTTTTTTTTGAGTGGTTTTCTTTTCAACTTTTTTTTTTGTTTTGTGTGTGTGTGTGTGTGTGGTGTGTGGTGTGTGTGGTTTTTTTTGAGACAGAGTCTCCCTGTAGCTCCAGCTGTCCTGAGGTATCATTATTGCCTATTTTATATACAGAACATTTTTATCTTAATTACTGTTTGTAATGTATAATAGAGGAAAAAAATCTAAGACAAAGCAATATTAGCCAACAGGGCAAGTGAATAAAGCACAATCACATAAATACCGAATCTAACACTGGGGTGGCCTTGGCCTGAGGCTTTAATTTCACACAAATTAAATAATTTTAATTCTACAATATTAACCACTAAAATATAGTTATTAAGCCGGGCGTGGTGGGCACACGCCTATGATCCTAGCACTTTGGGAGGCAGAGGCAGGTGGAATCCATCTTTGTAGAGTTCAAAGGCGCCTGGTCCTCAGAGCAAATTCCCAGGCCGGCTGGGCTACAGGGGAGACCTGTCTCAAAAGACCAAAAAAAAAATATTTTAATTTAATTAGTAGTTTAGAGACAGGGTCTCCCTATAGCCCCCAGTCCGGCCTTGTGAAACTCACTCTTTAGACCAGCTGGTCTTGAACCCACAGAGATCACCTGACTCTTCTCTGTAGTGCTAGGATTACAGGCAACATACCATCATGCTCGGTTTAAAGAGTTTTCTTTTTTTACTATGTTATTTATTTATTTATCTATTTATTATTTATTATTTAATATTTAATTGTGTATGAATTACTGTCTGCATGTAAGGTTTGGTGCACCCGTGTTGTGCAGTGCCGAGGAGTTCAGAAGAAGGGAGGTCAGAAGAGGGGTGTCAGATTCCCCTGGAAACTGGAGTTAAAGACGGTTTCTTGGCCGCCCGTGAAGTGCTGGGAATCGACCCAGGTGGGCATCTACAAGACAGTCAGTGCCTTAAGACTGCTAGGAGGCAATCGCTCCAGCCCCCACAGTACTTTCTTAGGGTTCATGTTGCTACAACAGGATATCACACAGCAGGTAATTCATAAGGAAAAGAAATTTCTTATAATCTGAAAGCTAGGAAGTACAGATTAGAGTGCCAGCCGTCACGTTTGACATATTAGACATGATACCCCACCCCCAACCCCCCCACCCCCAACCACCCACGACCCACCCCCCCCCACCCAACCCCCCACCCCACCCCCCCCCAAACCCCCCACCCACAACCCCCCCCCACCACACACACCCACCCCCCACACAAAACACCCCCCCCCACCGCCACCACCCACCCCACACCACCCCCCACCACCACCCACCCCCCCCAAAAAAAAAAACCCCCACACCCCCCCCCACCCCACCACCCCCACCCCCCCCACCACACCCCCCAAAACCCACCCACCACCACCCCCCACAACCCCAACACCCCAACCCCACACCCCCACCCACCCCCCACCACAAACCCCACCCACACCCACAAACCCCCCACCCCCCCCAAACACCCACAACCCCCCCCACACCCCCCCACCCAACAACAACCCCACCCCCACCACCACCCACCCCACCCCACCCCCACACCCCCCACCCCCCCCCCCCCAAACCAAACAACCCCCAAAACCAAAAACCAACCCAAGAACAACCCCCACCCCCCCAACACAAACCCCCCCCCCCCCCCCACAAACAACCCCACACCCCCCCCACACACAAACAACCCACACACCAACACACACACCACCAACCCCCCCCCCCACCCACCCACCACACCCAACCACCCCACCCACCCCCCCCCCACCACCCCCACCCCCCCCAACCCACCCCCCCCCACCACCACACACACAACAAACACCCACCCACCCACCACACCCCCACCCCCCCCCCCCAAACCCACACCCCCACCCCCAACACAACCCCACCCCCCACCCTACCCAAAAACCCCCCAAACCCCAACACCCCCCACACCCCCCCCACCCACCCCACACCCACCACCCCCACAAGCACCCCCCCACCCACCACACCCACACAAAACACCACCACCAACCCCCCCCACCAACCCACACACAACGCCACCACCCCACCCCACCACCACCCCCACACCCAACCACCCCCACCACCCCACCCCCCAACACCACACACCCACACACCCCACCACCACAAACCCCACCCCCCACCCCCCAAACCCCCCCACACCACCCCCACAAACCCAACCCCCCCCCACACCCACACCCCCACCACACAACCACACCCACCCCACCCCACCCCCAACCCCCCCCCACACACAGCCCCCCCCCACCAACCCACAAACACCCACCCCACCACCCCAACCAACACCCACCCCGCACCCAACACCCCCACCACCCCCACCCCACCCACCACCCAACCACCCCCCCCCCCCACCAACCCCACACCACACCCCCCACCCACCACCCCCAACACAAAACCCCACCCCCCACACAACCACCCACACCCCCCCACCCAACCCCCACACACCCCACCCACCCCAACACCAAGAAACACCACCCCCACAAAACCCCTTTGTTTTCAAAGTGGTGTCATAGTGCTGTGTCCCCTTAATGGAAGGAACACAATGCTCTCAAGAGGTACATTCTCGAAAGGAAAACCAATGAATGCCTGTTTTAGGGTAGTACGTCATAGCCTGATTACTTCTCACATGGCTTTCCTCTTTATAGCCTCACATCAGCCAAACCTTAAAATGTAAATAATTTCAGCTGGGTGTAGTGGCACATTCCTTTAATCCTAGCACTTGGGAGGCAGAGGCAGGTGGATCTCTTGCCAGTTCATAGTCCTGCCGTTCTACATAATGAGCTCCAGCCTGGACTAGAAGGGAGACCCCTGTTCTCAAAAAGAACAAAAAAAAAAAAAAAAGTCTTATGGTTTCAGGTTCCAGAGGGCTTAGAGTCCACCATGGTGGAACAGATGGGGCAAGAGGCAGCCAGAGTAGAAGGAGGTACACTCACATCTTCAAGCAGGCACAAGAAACACAAAGCTAATTTTTATTTTATATATATGAGAGTTTGTATGTATGCATCTGGACGGTGTATGCAGTGCCCATAGAGGCCAGAAGAGGGTGTTGGTTCCTCTAGAACTATAGCTTCAGGTTGTTGTGAGCTACCCTGTAGTTGCTGGGAGCCAACCCTGGTCCTCTGCAAGAGTACCCAGTGTTCTTAATCTCTGAGCATCTCTCCAGCCCCTGGAGCTCTCTTCCTAAAAGCATGTCTGAGGAAGTGTGCTTGGTGTTCTTTCTAGTTAAAGTTTCCTTGTGTCCTACTTTCTCAGAAAGCTTAATTTGAATGACATATCATAAGTTTGCTTTAGTTCTAGTTGAATATAGAGCTCTGCTCAAAAAAAAAAAAATTCAGTGGAGCAGATATTGTGGGACTGAATTCATGTGGAATCAGATGGAAGAGGAACCTGGTATTAGAACATCGCTAATGTAAGGACCAGGATCTTTCTGAAGATCTGTGGCCAAGTGGGCCTCCTGCCTGCAGCCTGCAAGTAAGGATGGGGCCAGGAACGGTTCACGTGCAAGTGGTTCATTAGTGTAGTAGGAACAGAAACTTTACCTTTGATGGTCTGCAGAACTAGCCACAGTGCAGTTCATATTAACAAAGAAGCTGTGGTAAATCCTTTGAGTACTGGTTGGCTTTGTGACTTTGACACTGTCTCTGACACTGTGAGCTCTAAACAAGACTTGTCTAGAGGAAGATGAGTGAGGCCATGTGGAAAAGGATGGAAGGGCCCAGCTGACAACTGGCTATGCCAGACATGCAAGCAGAGCTATTAAGACTGGCTAATGACTAGCCAATTGCCTGTGTATCGGGCAGCTGAACATAATGCATGAACAAATCCAAAGAAGACTGCTCAGCTGAGCCCAGTCCAGACTGCTGACCATGAATAACTGTGAGCAGGATAGCTGGGTAGTTTGAGATGCAGCAGAAGCCAGCACACTAGGAAACTCCTATAGCTTTCCAACTTTTCAAAAACCAGACAGTGTTTCCTTCCCTCCCCCTACCTCTCTTCTTATTTTATAATTATCCCTGTTTTAAATTTTAAAAGTAAATAAAAAAAAAAAAAAAAAATTTAAATTATTTTTATTTACTTTTTTTTTTTGGTCTTTTCGAGACAGGGTCCTCCCTGTAGCCCCAGCTGGCCTGGAACTCAAATCGGTAGACCAGGCTGGCTTTGGAACGCACAAAGATCCACCTGCCTCTGCCCTCCCAAGTGCCTAGGATTAAAGGGTGCGCCACCACGCCCGGCTACTTTATATTCTTTTTGCACTTTAGTTTTTTTTTACGTTAGGTGGTTTTTGTTTAGACCCAGGTCCCTCACTGTAGCCCAGCTGACCTGAAACTTGATATATAGAACCAGGCGGGACGTGAACTCACAGAGAAACTGTCCTGTGCCTCTGAGGTGCGGAAGTAAAGGTGTGTTGCTAAAACCAACACCCAGCCCCACCTTTTGTGTTTTATTTTTCTGAGACTGTAGGGTCAGGCTGGTTTGACGCCCAGCAATGCTGCTACTCAGACTCCTAACTGGTGGGATTACAGGTAAGGCCTCCCTCCTAGGCTTATGCAGTGCTTCTTGAAGTGTCTGCCAGGCTCCAGTGGTATTTGGGAGAGAGGGGAATGAACGACTGTGTATCTGAAATCATTTGGGAGAACTGATGGTCACTAAGTTCAGAAGTATCAGCCATGAAGTTCATCCAGGGAGATGTGTGGTTCTTTCTTCTAGAAGACAAATCATGCATATGGCAAAATAACAGCTGAGTAGCATTTCGAAAAAATGTCTAAGAAAAGTCTTTCCTAGGAATGAATGATCCTTGTTACCTAATGTTGCTATGAGGAAGGCTTGCCTCTCAGCAGAACTTAGATACTGGAACAAGACTGGCATCACCCCTGAAGTCAGCGCTTCCTATATATAACCCTTGCTCTAGAGGTGGCTATGAAAAGACCAAAAAAAAAAAAGAAAAGGAGGATGTTCCATCTCCTGCCTTCTTTTGCATTGCTTAGGATGAAGCCCGAGGCCTTAAGCATACCTGGCAACCTTTCTACCACTGATGCACAGCCCCAGACCCACCTTGACCCTTTGAAGAAGACACTTGCATGTCCGCACATGTTTGGCTGTAAACCCTCCTTTACATTGTCAAAATAAGGAAATAATCTCAGAACTGTTTAAAGTTTACAGGTTTACAAAATGAATCCATTTCACTAGCAGGAGGTGAAACCTAGCAGCTTATCAATTAATTATTAAAGAGCAAGGGTCTCCCTGTAGGCCCCAGCTAGCCTGGAACGTGCTAGGGAGACCAGGCGGGACTTGAATTCCCAGAGATCTGCCCTGCCTTTGCCTCTGAGTGCTAAGATTAAAGGCATGCATCACTATGCCTGGTGTGTGTTTGTTTTCTTTATATTTATTTTTATTTTTTGGTCTTTTTGGAGACAGGGTCCCGCCCTGTAGCCTCAGCTGGCTTGGAACTCACGATGTAGACCAAACTGACCTTGACTCCCCAGAGATCTACCTGCCTCTGCCTCCCTAAGGATGCTATGATTAAACGTGTTCACCACCATGCGCAGCCAAATTTTTATTTTATGTATAATTGGTATTGGCCTGAGGAGGTCCAGAAGAAGGGCATCGGATCCCCTGGAACTGGGGTTGTGTGAATTAACTTAAGTCCTCTGCAAGTGTAGTCAAAACCTGTTTATTTTATTATTATTATTATTATTATTATTATTATGTATTTTCGAGACAGGGTCTCCCTGTAGCCCCAGGTTTCCTGCAACTCATGGCTACAGGAGTGCTAGGGGTTAAATTGCTGGGCCATGCACACTGAATCATTAGGCGATTAATTTGATTTAATTTTAATTTTTTTTGGTCTTTGTGAGACAGGGTATCCCTGTAAGCCCAGCTTTTCCTGGAGCTCACTCTGTAGACCAGGCTGGCCTGAACTCCCAGAGATCATCTGGCCTCTCCCATCCTGAGTGCTGGGATCAAAGGCGTTGCCACCACATGTCCAATTTGTAGACAGATTTTTTTGTGTGCGTGGCACATGACTTTTTTTTTTTTATGGTGTATGAATGTACTGTCCGATATGCAGATTTCTGCACCCGTGTTGCAATGCCCCTGGAACTAGAGTTAAAGACGGTTCTCCAGCAGCCATGGGGGGCTGGGGATCGAACCGGGTCTCTGCCAAGAAGCAGTTGGTGCCTCGTAATAACCGCTAGGCTAGCTCTCCAGCCCTGTAGACAGAATTTTATTTATTTATTTATTTATTTATTTATGTATTTATTTAAGTATAACACTTGGAGACCTCAGCCTTCCAACTGAGGCCTGCTGTGGGAGAGGCAGTGTCCAGGTGGTGATGCAGTAGAGCAGCTGGGGGCAGCTCACACACGAGCAGCAAGGGAGAGGCACACTTGCAGGATGTCAAGCTGTACCAGCTTGAAAAGGACTGTCCCTGTCCGAAGAAGTTTCCAGAGTTAGCGCAGCAGGGTGGGAGGCAAACCAGGTGCCAGTGACAAGGACACCCCTCCTGGGGACAGGGACTTGTTCCACGATGCATCCTCACTTCTGCTGACACTGTGCACACCCACCTGTGCATGGGCCTTACTCACTACATGGAGTTCACAGCTACCCAGGGCAAGGCAGGCTAACAGGCTGGTCTTGAGTGTGTCTAGGATTCCACTGACCTCTGGAAAGCCTTGCTTCTGATCAGTTGTTGTAGACTTTTTTTTTGTGGGTGGTTTTTTTGTTGTTTTTTTTCTGTTCTTTTTTTTTGTTCTCTTGAGACAGGGCTCCCTAATAGCCTCACTGGTGTCGGGGAACTCACTCTGTAAGACCAAGGGGGGCCTTGAACTCACAAAGATCCTCCTGCTCTGCCTCCCCAGTTTCTAGGATTAAAGGTGAGCGCCACCACAAGCCAGCTTGTGTAGATCTTTTTTTTTTAATTTTATGTATTTTTGTATATGTGCATGAATGTACAGTCTCCATGTAAAGCTTTGTGTACCAATGTTGTGCAATGCCACGGAGTCAGAAGAGGGCGTCAAATACCCCTGGAACTAGAGTTAAAAAACAGTTCTCAGCCGCGCATGTGGGTGCTTAGGGACTGAACCCATCCCTCTGCAAGAGCAGTCAGCACTCCCAACCGCTAGTCCATCTCTCCAGCCGCCCCGTAGATCTTTTTTGTTAATTTTTTATTTATTTTTGTATGTGTATGAATGTACTGCTGCAAGGTAGGATTGGTGCCCCGTGTCGTGCATGTACACGGAGGTCAGAAGAGGGTCACTCGGATTCCCCTGGAACTGGAGGTCTCCTGGAATTGGAGAACAGATGGTACTTAGCCGCCCATGTGGGTGATGGGGATCGAACCCGAGTCCACTGCAAGAGGCAGACTGAGCTCTTAACCGCTAGGCTATCTCTCCAGCCCCCAATAGATTCTTATTAAGGAAGCAATTTCAACCAGTCGGGGAGATGGACTAAGAGGTAAAAAAATCACTTGTCACATGATCCTGCCAACCTGAGATCAATTTCCAAAGCTTCCAACGTAAGTCGGGAGATGGAAGACTGGAGAATGGAGCAGAAGCTTGAGGGCCAGGCAGTCAGTCCCTAGTATGCCACACAGAGGCAGAAACGGGAGAGCCTTCCTCAGCAAGGTGGGAAGACAAAATCAATGACTCCGAAAGCTGGTCCTTTGACTGTTAGAAGTGCACAAGGTATGTGTACATTCAACAAGGCATTTTCCTTTCTTTTTCTCCCTTTTTGAATTTTTGTATTACATTGTTAGGAAAAGAATCCCAAGATTTCCCCTTCTGTGACTTTGTGTCTGTGATGCCAGTTGAGGTTGCCAGTACAGTGAATCCAAACCTCTGAGGCTGAGTTGCACATCAAATCTGGGGCAGTCACTCTATTCTTGCTTAACCTTCTTTATGAGGTTGCAGTAAGAGCAGAACACACACAGAAATCATGAGACAAGCACACAGGCCTGGAGGCCCAGAAAAAACCAGCTTGGCACAGCCCACAGGCCCACGTGGTACCCAGGTGACTGTGGCCAGGTACATATTCCCTAAGCCATCTTAGTGTTCATATTCTATTTAAGAAGACAGTTTTTTTGCTGCTTGGCATTGTGATTAAGAATTGAAATTACCTGCAGCCATAGCAATTTCTTTAAAAATATTCAATTCCTACTGTCACTATAGAGTGTTATAAATTGTGTGTGTTTTGTTTTAGTGGCTTCTCTATTGCTGTGATAAAACCAACACAAACGTGGAGGGAAAGGATTTATTTCACTTTGAAGCTTAGAATCCATTACTTCAAGAAGGAAGGGCAGGACCCAAGGCAGGAATATGGAGGCAGGAGCTGAGCGACTGTGAGAAACACTGTTTTACTCTGACTTGCTCTGGGTGACAGATTTTATTGTATTTATTTATTTATTGGTATTTTAGTTGTTTTTTAGGTCTTTTTCGAGACAGGTCTCCCCTGTTGTCCCCCAGCTGTCCGGAACTCACTCTGTAGACCAGGCTGGCCTTGAACTACAAGATCCGCGCGGCCTCCTGCCTCCCGATGCTAGGATTAAAGGCGTGCACCACCGCGCCCGGGTATGTAGACAAGATTTTAAACAAAGGTAGATAGGACCCATTGGAGAATGTCGTGATCTGGGTGAAGGTGATGGCCGAAGCAAAGGCAAGTGCACAGGCTGGTAACACTGGCATTTCATGTGATGTCTGAATCACAGACTTTAATTCTGGCTTTCATAGTCAAGCAGCTCGTACATTTTCATCATTACCGGGCGTCACTTACTCCTTATTAACCCCATGCCACGAGCGCTCCTTAAGGCCCTAGAGGAAAAAAAGTAATTGGTTTTTGTTTTGTTTTGAACAGTTCTCAGTCTTTAGCTCATGCTGAGATGGAACTGGAATCAATCCTCTGTCTCAGCCTGCTGGGCACTGTGATTACAGGGAGTCAGTTTGCTTCTTCCATGTGGGTCCTGAGATTGACCGCAAGATCATCAGGCTTGGCAGCAAAGTGCCCTGTCTCCCCATTGAGCCCATCTCAGTGAGCCAGCTCACCAGCTAATTTTTAATTTTTAATTCAAAGATATTTTTAACACAGGGTCTCACTGTGTAGCCATGGCTACTCTGGAACTTACTGTGTAAAGACCAGGAGGCCTTGAACTCACAAACACATTCTGCCTACCTCTGGCTCCTGAGTGCTGGAATTAAATTGTTGTGGCCCGACCATGCTCACTTTGTTCATTTTTGGTTTTGGTGGTGCCAGAATTGAACCCTGGCCTCAAGCATCTTAGGCAAGCACTCTGTGCTATTTTCCAGGCCCCACTTTTTTTTTTTTTTTGTCTGGGTTTTTTTTTTTTTCCCTGTAGCCCCAGCCGTCTTGGAACTATGTAGACCAACGGACTTGAACTTACACAGATCCATCTGCCTGCCTCGGCCGCATGAGTGCTGGGAGTTGNGGATCAAACATTTCAGATGTTCTAGTTCTGCTTTCTTTGTTTTAAAATTGCTTTAGTCTACTTCAAAAGAATGGCATTTTATTTCTTGCCCCAAATTTACTCAAAATCGTCAAGTTACAGTTAGTCCAGAAGGAACTCGAAGCCATTATACTAAGTGAAGTAACAGAGTCACAGGAAAAAAAAAAAAAAAGGCGAATGGTTTCCCTCATTTCTGGATGCTAACACCAAATCCCCAGTTGGCAGGCAAACTGAGCAACTTTATTATTATATTTCATTGTATCTGAAAGCAACTGTACTATATTATAATACGAATCTCTTAATGGGCTCTAGAATTGACCTACCACTTGTATTCACATGTTGTAATTGCCATATATGGGTGGAAGATATGTATTCATATTCTAAAAAAAAAAGTAAAGTTAGACTTCTTTTTACCTGCATGCAACTTTACTGTTAAAATGTGAATTGCTAAATGCGTTTAGGAATTAACTTATAGTTTATTTTCAGATTTTGTAATTTTGATTTATGTGTGGAGTGTATATATGCATATTTTGGAATAATATAAAATCAAAGGGAACAAAAAAAGAGAGAGAAAAACCTATTCAAAGAACTGACTGAAACAGTAAACTTGTGCATCAAAAAGGTTATAAAAGACTGAGAAAAAAATGCAAGACAGACTTAACATGTATGACAGAATCCATGAGGTCTGGAGGGGGTGGGGAATGGGGGGGCATGAGGGGTGGACACGGATGGGGGAATAAGTGTAAATTAAATTAAGAAATGTTCTATGAAATGTGCTCAATAAAAATAAAAAAAAAAACAAAAAACACTTTAAGTTAGGAATCTACCAAATGAAAGAGGGAAACAAGTTTTACAATAGCTCAGTTTAGTGAGAGACTATCTATCTATTATATTATATATACTTTTGGAATAAAGATTGAAAGATATTAGAAGGTGTTTCTAGGACAACAGGAAGAAGTTTTGAGGGACTAGACATTAGCCAGCTGACAGGCAGGCAGATAGGGAAAGTCACTGGACAGAAGCCACAGAAGGCTTTTTCGCCTATTGACAAGGCCCCTTCAGGTGGACCGGCCCAGACCAGTCTAAGTAAGATCAAGGTCAGCTTGGAGCTGTGGGCCTATTAGCCCTCTGTTCTTTGTGTAATTGACCAATCCAAAATTAGGGACGGGGATCTGCCCTATACCATCAAGATAACTTAAGAGACTCAAGCCCTCCTAAGGCCATGGGATTTCAGTTTCTGAATTCTCTCTCCACTTATGGGGAGTCTTTATCTCTGAGTGTGTTTCTTTGATTTAATAAAGTTTGTTGCCTGCTATGCCTGAGGTTCTTCCTGCCTTTTAATTCTTTAATTGGCAGAATGAACCCAATCAAAACCCTTAGACAGTCACATTCTGACTTAGGAAATGCCTTATACAGGATATTAAAAATTTTTTTATCCTGAAGACAATGCAGAAGTTGAAAAAAAATATATATAATTTTGTCTTTTTAGCAAGGAAGTAGCATAATTAAATGGGCAAGACCTGGGCAATGAGAAAACAAGGTGCACATATTCTTTGTACAAATTTGTAAATAAATTTCACGTCACCTAAAATTTTCCATTAAAAAAATTTTTTTTTCTCTTTTGTTCTTTTTGAGCCAGGGTCTCCCTGTAACCTCAGCTGTACTTGCTACATAGACCAGGCTGGCCTTGAACTCACAGAGATCCGCCTGCCTCTGCCTCCTGAATGCTGGAATCAAAGGCATGCGCCACCACACCTAGCTCTTTTTTGGTCTTTTTGAGACAGGAACTCCCTGTAATCACAGCTGGCCTGGAACTCATTATGTAGATCAGGCTGGCCTAGATCTCACAGAGATCCAACTGCCTCTGCCTCCCAAGTGCCAGAATTTTAAAGACATGTGTCACCAGGCCTGGCACCATTTAAATAATTTTATTTTTACAATTTAAAACATTAAGCAAACTGTTTAGACAGCAACAACATTCCATTTCCAGAACTTCATTATCATTGCAAACTGAATTCTATACCATTGAACAATAATTTTCAAGTTCCCTTTCTCCTTCTCTGCTTTTCTACCTTCACTCCAGGCAACCACCATTCTACATTCTGTCTCTCCTGCTATCTAGAAACTTCAGTAAGTGGAATCACAAATATTCGTCCTTTCATGTCTGGCTTACTTGACAGCTAAATCACTTTAATTAATACCCTGGTTACTCATTAGGCTGATTCTAATTTACATCTGAGTCCAGATGTATTTTAGAACAAATATCTAGCTTTGTACTTTCCACTTAATGTTTGAGGATACTTTATTGTAGCAAATAAGGACAATTGTATCACCGTTTCAGCAATACTTTATACGTTCACTTACTGGTCTTTTAGAGTGTGATCTCTTTTCATTCCACTTGTAGTCCATGGACTTTAGATTCTTTGCTAGTCTAAATAGCTTATAATACAAAACAAACTTTTTGGAGCGCTCATGATAAATGGAATGCTATTTTGAAAGTTGTCTTCTGATACAATGTTAATTTCTCATAGAGTTGAATCTGAGCTAAAGGAAGAGAATCTAAACCACCACAAAATTTATCTTTAGCTAAGGAAAGATTCCAAGGTTTCAGGTTATTGGAAACCGTCAAGTTTATCACATTTTTTTGGAGGGAGGGAGTATCCCTAATTTGCCAAAAAGAACTTTTGGATAAGAACACTAATTATCTTCCTGCGGTCTCAGTGGGTTAAATCAGACTCGCCTGTGTTTACTAATAGAGTGCACTTAACAGCACACACAGGATATGGTACTCCAGGGTGCTGCGGAAACTAACGTGGGCAAGCACAATGAAGGGCACCTGCGACCCGGGGCTGCCGGGAGTGGTCCCACAGCTCTGCATCCCACCGGTTCACGCCAGATGACAGGCATGGTCCTCTTAAAGGACAAGGTCTGAGAGTCGGTAGCCTTTCCGTCCTTGTAAAATAAGAAAGCATCCATCTTTAGTCGAAACTGGAGCCAAAGACCAAGAAGGAAGTTGGGCCACTAGCCACACGCACAAATTGAACCAGTACACTTGCTGAGCCCGCTCTCCGCCGAACCTTCGTCTCTTCCCAGCATGCTCCGGGAGGCAACGCGAGACTTCAATCAATCCTCGCGAGATTTATTGGCAGCCATCTTCTTGGGGGTGCTGGGAGCCGGGAAGACCCCTGAATCGTTTCCATTGAGGCACCCCGTCTTCGCTTTCTTCACTTCTGCTTCTGTCGCGTTGCCAGCGAGCACCTAGTCCCGAAGCTAAGAGAAAAGCCCGGGGCTCTGTGCGCTCGGCGCTCTTCTTTCGGGAAGATTCGCTGGCGAGCGGAGCAGGGGGGAGGGCCCGGGCGAACCGTTGCCGCCTCAGCCTGGGCCGGGGTCCGTAGAGGGGCCGCTCCGGAGCGGGCAGCCCGTGGGCGCGCGGCCTGCGGCGGATCCGCCGAGTTGCCCGCAGAGCGCGGCCCGCGGGAACCTGCCTGCCACCGGCGCCTCCCCCCGCGGCCCACGCGGGCTGCGCGCTGAGGAGGGGGCGGCGGCTGCTGCGGCGACCCGGGCGGGCGGGCGGGCGGAGCGGAGCGACGGGCCTCGGGGCCGCGGTGGATGGTGGCTAAGATGATCATTGAAAACTTCGAGGCCCTCAAGTCCTGGCTCAGCAAGACGCTCGAGCCCATGTGAGTACCCGGGGGAGCTCCGCCGTCGGGGCGGCCGCTCGGCGGGCGCCAGATCTGTGCAGGTGTTTGGAGTGCCCGTCGGCAAGGCCGGAGCGGCGGCGCGGGCCCCTAGCGCCGAGCTTCCCCGGTCCACCTCCTGGCCGGCCTCATCCAGCCATGCCAGCCCGAGCCGGGCCCAGCCGGGCCGCACGAGAGTCGCTGAGGTGATCTTTGAACCGGCGTCTCCGCTTTTGTTTTCCCGTTATATCGAGACTGACCCCAGCGTCGGCCCTGAAACAACTGGTTTTCCCAGGGCCTCCAGATCGATCTCTTTCCTGTTAATGTGCTAGAACAGCTTCCTGCCCTCTGACTGTTTTCCCGGGTTTCTTTAATTGAAGAGATTTTTTTTTTTTGTAGAGATTAGGCAGTTCGGGGAGGTTTCAGGTTTCACTTAAATACAATCCCCCAAAGAAAGGCTACGTCTCCCCTGTGGTGTCCGGCCCCTCTGCATCTGTCTTAACTGGTTGAAGGTGTAACAGGTGCGGATGTGCCCAATAAAATCCCCTATTCTCACCTCTACGCTGTTCACTTGGTAAGGAAGGAAATTCAGTCTTTGGCCATATGGAATGTTTATCAGTTTAAAGAGGAATTCTGTAGTTCGTGCGGGTGTTGAAGTGACTTAGGTTGAACATGTTAAGGAATGTATGGATTTATTTAATGCAAAATAAATACATCAGGCACAAAGTATATTTGGTTACTTTACAGAAACAACTTAAAATACAGCGTGGGGTAATAACTACACGCATTAAGCACGTAGAGTGTAATGTGGAAAGCTTTGGGACGAAAGTTTTTAAATTCCATAGTAGACGCAATAAGTTCCATTTCAGATGTTATCACTTATGAGCATTGTAATAGTAGAGGATCTTGTAAACGTTTGCTTCCACACCTGGTGGTCAGTGAAGGCCTCTGAGCAAGTAACGTTTAACAAGACTTGAAGAGGAAAAGGAAGCATCTGTGTAATAGTCTGAGGAAAGAGCAAATGCCAAGGCCTGATAGAAGACATGGTTGTGATGTTCAGAGGCAGTTGTGTTCCTGATGAGGAACAGACAAGAAAGACAAGAAGTTGGAAAAGTAGGCAGGGGCCAAATCATATGGAACCTTTTAGGCCGTGGTCTGGAATTAGGATCTTATGTAACATATAGGTGATTTAAAGCAGGCAAGTATTGATTTATTTTACTTATGCCTGATTTGTGGAGCCTTAACGTGACAAAATGAAATGAAGAGACTTTTTCAAAAAGTGTTTTAGGCAGAGATGGCATTGGATGGTAGTGGAGACAAAGTCAAACATACTTTCCAGGTAGATCTGATAGAATTTGCTGATTGACTGGATGTGGGAGACAGGGGGAAAAAAAAAAAACACAACTTAAGTATGATGCCCCAAGTTAGTTTTAACAACTTGATGGGTGAAGAGGGCTGAGGGGAGTTGAGGTTGGGGAAGGGAATAGTGCTTGGTTTTAAGTGCTAGATGTTTGTCATTTAAATAAAAGTTGGATCCTGGAGTCTAGAACTCAGGATAGGACTATATAAATATATAGTCATGCTAATAGTATTTGAAGCCATGAAATTACAAGAACTTTTGGGGGAAGGATCTGCAAATAGGGAAGAGATGGGATTGAGGTAGGAGTTATGACAAAAAAGGGGGTGTTGTTAACTTGATAGAGTGCTACTGATGGCAGAGATAAGATAGAGCTTCTTAGATTTGGCAAGGTGGAAGTCTTTGGTCTCAGGAAAGGAGTTGACTGAAATGGAAATGGATAGAAGTTCTGTTTCAAGGAGCTGGAGAGTGTAGGCCAGGGGTAGTAGCTTACACAGTACGCAAGGTCCTAGGTTAAATCTTCAATACCCTCCACTCCCAAATAAACAACCAAAAATTAAGATGGTTCACATCAGGATTGGAGAGACATTGGGAACATAGCATAGAAGGTATAGCATAGAAGGTAAGGGAGGACCCCAGAGCCCAGTGACTGGCTTTGAACTGCCACTGCCAGTTACTACCAGCTCTATAATAATTAGGTGAGTTACTTATCTCAATGCCTGTGTTTCATCTATAAAGTGGGGAAAATAATGAATATATAAAAAGAAGATCTTAGAATACTTCCTGGTGTGTAATTAGCACTTGATAAGCATTAGGTGAACAGAAAACCTTTGAAATATTCTTTGGGGTTGAAAAGAATGTTCATAGACTCAAGTTTTTAAGTGGCAAAAAAGTGTTCAGTTTCAAATCAACGTTAATACTCTTTCTTTTTTTCCCCACACAAATCTAAAACATATATATATATATATATATATATATATATATATATATGTACTTAGTGTTTCTAACTTTTTAGTTAAAAAAAGCATATTAATGTAGAGCCTACCCAGATACCCTTTGTACAGTTCTCGCTATTGTAATGAACAGTCATTGCTGGTAGAATGCTCGCAGTAGTAGGAATTGCAGTTGGCCCTTTCTCATGTACATTGCTATTAACAACTCAGCCCTTATTCCCATTCTTTTAATTTCCATGTGATTTCCTGACCCTTTAATCGCATTTCTGTTGGATTCTTCCAACCACTGACTTACCAAACTTACCCTAATTATTTACCATTAGCTGTGTCTAATGTTCTTGTAAAGAAAATTTTTTGTTTGCTTAACTTTAATTGCATTTAACAGACTACATTTGTTTGAGAAAGGACTGTATAAAGTAACAAGGATAAGACTTAACTTGAAATTTATGTAATATTTTAAAGCTAGCTTGATAGTGAAGTATCATGATTTTTGGATTTACCTGAATTTTGAAAGTACTTGGCAAACTTTGGAGTACTTCACCTACTATGTATAATCAGTGTACAGATACTGGGGAAATAGTATGTAGTAAAACATAAAATAACTGTCTTCATATATTGAGGGAGACAGATGTTGAGCAAGTAATTACCCTGAGTGTTAAAGAAGTCCAGAATGCTGGGAAAGGTCTGTAAAGATGAGGGAAAGCTTCTTTGAAATGGTAACGTTAGATACCAGCTTGGAACGATGAAGAGCATTTTCCTGTGTTAAGCTTTCTAGGTTTAGAATAGATTGTATGAATATCCTAAAAACGAGGTGGGGAGAAAGGAGTTTGGAATAACTTAATGAAGTTGAAAGTGTAAAGGAAGAATAGCAAGTCATTAAGTACAGCAGGAGCAGCCGATTACACAGGTCTGTGTTGAGTCACCTTAATGATTTTGTGCGCTATTGAAGCTTTTCATAGAGCCAGTGAAGGATGTAGGGTAGATGAATTTTGAGCCTGGTTGCATTTTAGCATGAAATAATAATCTTCATTTTATTTATTTGTTGTAGTAGAGTTCTGACTTTTTTTTCATAAAGTATTGAAAAATAGGTATTAAATTTTTCATCTTAAAATACTTACATTGATAATCTTGCTATTTCAAACATTTGCTTACTCATACTTGGTGATATAAAACTAGGTGCCAGCCTTTCCTCCACCATTCATGTCTTTTTGGCAGTTTGAAATTCTGGAAAAAAAAATTAGGATCTTTGTTGTAGCTCAACTGTTTTTCTTGTTGTTTATTTTTCTTGATTTGTTTTTTTGCTGTATTTTATTTTTTTAAAGCCAATTTTTATTGAAGCTTTGTGCATTACAAAATTTCCAATCAAATCTAGACCCATGCCCCTTTCCTTGCCTCCCCCACCCCACCAGAGCTCATGTATTCTGCCAAACATGTTTTTCATCTTTCTCAAGTCTCTTAAAATTTTCGATGCAGAAGTTTACTGTTTCCAGCAGAAGTTCACCATTTCAGTCAGTTCTTTGACCCGTCTTTTTGTTATTGTTGTTCCTTCCAATTTGCATCACTCCAAAATATCCATATATGCATGCCACATATATCATAGGTTTTAGCATCTTCAGCTTATGATTTTTTTTTTTTCTTTATTAGGCCGAAAGATGTCATATTTGAAGGCTTCTCCTTGGCAAGCCCAAACCACTATCAGTTCTGCCCTTGTGCTCCATACTGGGGTTTTCCCTTCCCATGGTCACCAAATGAATTCCAGTAAACACCGTGTCCTGTCTTGATCTTCCTGTAGTGGCATCCATGATACAGCCTGGGTAGTCCAACAATGGCAGTCTATACTCTGAAGAGGCTGAAACTCCAGTAGTAGCTCAGTCTACAAGTTGGATGTCTCAGCAGTCCCCATCCGGCACTGAAGGTTTGGAGGATTCTTGGAGAGACATGAGTCTTCAGTCCATGTTGGAAGGTTGAAAAGCTGTTGTCTTCTCACATCTTTGAAGGATGGCAAAAACAGTAGCAGCCAGTAAGACAGGCAAAACAATGGTGCTCTTTTTTTATTTTTATTTTTTTCACTTTTTGTCTTCTTACTAAGATCTCAAGTTTTATACCTGAAGTGCAATTACTCAGGACTTTATTTCTAGTTATACCTTCCTTTTGGATATTAAGGCCACACAGTTAGCTCAGATTAACCAAGGTTTTTGTTTTCTCAAGGTCAGTTGAGGATCTGGTCCTCAGAGGTCACTCAGGTTTTGGAGGGGGGAGGAGGGAGCCCCTGGCTCCTTTTGGCTTTTCATTTACCAGTTCCATCCACTTGAGGACAAAGTCAGGTCTTGCTAGACCAGGCTTCCCTTTTTGAAGCATGAGCAGACTTTCCTCTTTATAGACTGGACACTGGCTGAAGTCCTATTAGTGGATCTCCAAGACCTCCCTGCACAGGAAGACTGGTGACCCACATTTGCAGGACATTTCAAGAGATGCCCCCATGTGTAGTCCCCTGGGACTTAGTTGACCTCTGAGGGCAAGGACCAAAGTTATCCCTTAAGACCCTCAACTTGATTAATTTTTAAGTTAGCATATGAAGTAATTGAATATATTATGGCACTTCCATACATGTATGCCATTGTACTTTACTCTTGTTCTTATTGACACCAGTGTTCTCCACCCCACCCTCCTTGCTTTTCCCTTCTCCCACAAAGTTCCTCCTTTTTTTTTTTTCTTGTATTGTCTTATGTCCATTTTCCTGCTTTACCTTGAAGATCTCCCCCTCCTTGTAGCCAATTGGTCCTTACACACACACCAACACACACACACACTACACACACCCCATAACTATTCTAACTAGGGTAAGGTGGTAAGTTCCTCCTTTTTTTTTTTCATGTCATGTCTATTCCATTTCCTGTTTTACCTTAAGATCTCCCCCTCCTTGCCATATGGTCCCTTACACACACACACACGATACACACCATACACCATACACCCACTTACAAACCCCATAACGTATTTCTAACTGGGGATGTGATAAGGTGGTATCACAAAGCAGTTCCTGTGACTGTGTATGGTATAGATATGTCAGCAGGTTTACTCTGCTTGCTTTCTGTTTTGAGACAAGTGTCTCTCATTGAACCCGGAGCTCCTTGATTTAGCTAGGATAGCTGGCCAGTGGACTCCAAGGTTTGCCTCTCCATCCCCTTCCCCAATGCTCTAAGGTTACAGATGCTGCTGCCCCTCTAGGCTTTTACGTGAGTGTCAGGGTTTAGAACCTATGTCCTCACACTTGTGGGACAGGTATTTTAGTGACTGAATCATCTTCTCTAGTCCCCCTTCAAAGCATGTTAATGTACATTTCTCTGATGGCTAAGGATTTATTGGCCACTTATATTTCTTTTGAGAACTGTGTGGTCAATTCATCAACTCATATATTGATTGGACAGTTTTGGAGGGGAGTTTTTATTTTTTCGCAGTTACATTGTAGGTATTAACTTGTTTGAACTATATTGGTTACAGTTTCTTTGCCCATTCTGGAGTCTTGTCTCTTTACTGTGGTGATAGTTTTTTTTTTTTTGTCTTTTCGAGACAGGGTCTCCTTGTAGCCCCAGCTGTCCTGGAACTCACTCTGTAGACCAGGCTGGCCTTGAACTCACAAAGATCCTCCTGCCTCTGCCTCCCAAGTGCTAGGATTAAAGGTGTGCGCCACCATGCCCGGCTTGGGTGATAGTTTTTTAATTTCATGTAAATCCTCTTTTATCAATTCTTGGGATTATTTCCTTTTCTGTTTTGTTAGAATTCTTTTCAAAGTTACCGGCTTTTTTCCTCACAATCTTTTTTTTTTCTTTTTTCTTTTTGAGGCAGTCTCCCTGTACCCCCGGATAGTCCGGAACTCACTATGTAGACCAGGCTGGCCTTGAACCCACAGAAATCCGACTGCTTCTGCCTCCTAAGCGCTGGGATTAAAGGTGCGTACCACCATGCCAGGCTTCCCACAATTATGTCTAATCTTGATATCATTCATTTTTCTTGTGGTTTAAATGTATTCTTCTCTCGAACTCATGTTGAAGTCTAATTATCACTGTAGCAGGTGGGACCATTAAGAGGAGGCCAGGAAGCCTTTAGCCTGATAAGTGCTATTAATGCTTTTATAAAAGGGCAACATTTGACACTCCTTTCCTTTTTTGCCTCCTACTTTATAAGGGTCTGGATTCCTCTGTTCCCTAATCAAAGGCCTCCTTGGAGTCAGAATTAACAAATCTGCCAGCTTGTGGTAATAGACTTGCGGTGCTATGAGCCGACTTCTGAGTTGTGTGTCATAGATTTGTTTAAAATGTAAAGACTCCTTTTTCTGGGATGTTGGGTATACTTGCACCTCTGCATTGAACCTCAGGGCTTGCTAATGGGCTCCATGTTCTCTGTGCCTTTCTTTTTCACACAAGTATGTTTAGACTTGACCACTCCTCAAAGCTTTGAGCTTTCTCTCTCCAGTTGCCAAATTGTGTATCTGCCAGGATCTTTTGTCTAACGTAGGAACTCTTTCTGAAGTGAAATATTTTCTGGATTTACTTATTTATGGGTGATTTTTCCAAGTTATCCAGGCTTGTCATTTATATTTTGGTTTTCAACCCTTTACTCAACCCCCATTAACTTAATCATGACAGCAATTCTTTCCTGACAGTTCAACATTGCTGAGTGAGTAGGGGCCTACCTCCTTATCTAAACCCTGCAGTTTGCTTCTTAGCACATCTCCCTGTGTCCAGTCTTTCCCTCTCTTTGCTTTGTTATGGATGCCCAGCCTTTTTATGTCTGAGTAATGAAAAGATTGGCCATTCTTACACAATAAAATGCATGCCTTTCCCACTTCCTCAGATGATCTTTCCACTTATATCTTACCAATTTTTAGATGCATCCTAATTTTTGCAAGGCTGAACTTTGTGAATCTCTTGCTTTTTAAATATTGGCCCCTTTCCTCCAATTTTAAGGTAAGCATTCACTGAGTGCTGATTCTGTGCCAATCATTGTGCCTTTCTCGAATGTGAGCTAGGTTCTGTTAAAGGTGAGATTCAGTACAGTTTAGTAGCAGACTTCATTCATAGCTAGTCAATGAAGGGAACAGACTCCAAAAGAAGACATTTCTATTCTAGATTCTTGTGTGTTATGGTGACTTCATATCTTTCTTACATATGTGTGTTGTAGGTCATTACTAAAATAAAGATTAACTGTGATCCATTTCTTTCAGAAAGAGATTTGTGATCTGCCTGGCTGGAAGTACTGACTCTTTGCACTGTTACTCTCAATTACTAGTTTACATAATTTATGACATGTATCACATGCAATATGTGTGTTTAGTAGATAGCTGTTAACTTATTTTAGCATCTATCTTATTGAGTCTTTAGCAGTTGAAAGCATACTTTGACTCGTAGAGTTCACCTGTCTTTTATTTTTTATTTTTTGGTCTTTTTGATACAGGGTCTCCCTGTAGCTCCGGCTGTCCTGGAACTTACTATGTAGACCAGGCTGGCCTTGAACTCACAACAGATCGGCCTGTCTCTGCCCAAGTGCTAGGATTAAAGGTGTGCTCCACCACACCCCTTAACTTTCATTTTAGTACCTGGTACCAGTCTTTTTTAAAAAAGATTTATTATTTTTATGTATGTGAGTGTTTTGTCTGTATTTGTATACCTGGGGTGTGTGCAGTGCCCACAGAGGCCAGAAGAGGGCATCACTATGTGGGCCTTAAGCGCACTTCCTCTGGAAGAGCAGCAACTGCTCTGAACTGCTGAGCATCTCTTCAGCAGGATATAACCAGTTTTTTCTTTTTTTTTTTAACAGAACTTTTAATTACTTTTATTGAAAACTGCACTGAATGCTAAATGTCCACCTTTACAATAAACAAACACAGTAATGGTAACTCACACTAAAACAACATACTTCGGATATTACCAGTTTTAAGATGTTCTTTGATGCCGGGTGTGGTAGAGCACACCTTTAATCCTAGCACTCGGGCAGAGGCAGGCAGATCTCTGTGAGTTCAAGGCCAGCCTGGTCTACATAGAGAGCTCTTGGCCAGCTGGGACTAAAGGGAGACTCTGACTCAAAAAGACCAAAAAAAAAAAAAAATGTGCTTTGGATTTTTCTCTTTCTCCCCTTTATTTCAGTTTTTGTATTTATGTGTTTGAGTCTGTGTGTCTTGGCACATGTGTGGAGGTGAGAGGACACGTGTGGAGGTGAGAGGACACGTGTGGAGGTGGGAGGACACGTGTGGAGGTGAGAGGACACGTGTAGAGGTGAGAGGACAGCCTCTCAGTTGGTTCTCTCCTTCCACCATGTGGTTCTGGAATTAAAGTCATCAGGTTTGCTAGCAAGCTGCCTTTAACTGCTGAGCCATCTCACCAGAATCTTCCCTCCCCCCCTTTTAAATAGCACCTTCAGAATTCTAAATTTTTTTTTTTTTTTTGAGACAAAGTTTCACTGTGTAGCTTAGAAGGCTGGCCTTGGACTTATAATCTTCCTGCCTTAGTCTCTCCAGCTGAGATTATAGGTGTTTGCCTTGGTGGCAGGCAAAGATTAAAAATTTAGAACTTAAATTTAGTTCAAATAGTTTAATAATTGTTTGGTGGTAGAGGAAGGAGCCTTGAAGAATTTTTATATTCACTAATTAAAATATTGAATATTTCTATATGCAAGGCAGCTGTGTTTACAGAGCTGGACAAAATTATAGTAATTCTAATTCGATGAATATTGCAGGGTGGAAGAATTAATATTGTGGATTTAATTATTAACCATAATATTGTTCATTACTTTCCTCATCCCCTTAACGTTTGATAAGTTGGCACTTAGGACCATATTTTATTGCTGCAGTCTTATTTGTTTTTTCCATTTGAAGTCTAAATTATTAAATTTAGCATTTTTATGTGTTTTGGCACTTTGGCTTCTACTTCTCAACTAAAATTATATCCATAAACCAAGAGGTAGGGATAATATTGGAAGCAAAATGGAAAATGAAGTATTCCCTTGTTTGATTATACATACTGATACTGACCATTACTGACTTAAGTTCGAACAAATATTCAAGTTTTTTTTTCTTTCAACTTTTGTCCCAAAGAGAATAAATGAGAATTGAGTGATGGTGAGCCCTTACCACATTTATTACCCTCCTTCTCACTACCTTATTTCTATGAGGAAAAAAAATCGTTTTTGATGTACAAGTAATCACTTCTGAACCAAGTAAAAGCTTACTTTTTGTTTGTTTTCTTGAGACAGGGTCTCCTTATGTAGCACTGGCTGTGGAGCACACTGTGTAGACCAGGCTGGCTTTGAACTCGCTGAGATCCACCTTCTTTTAGCTCCTCAGTGCTGGGTTTAAAAAGGTATGCCTCACTATGCCAGGCATAAAAGTTATTTTTAATTAGGTCTGTAAACATTGGAGAAGTTTGAGACTTCTTAGTGCTTAAATATATATATGTAGTTTTCTTTGTTGAGGTCTTACAAATGTTAGATTCCCCCCATGTTTTCTTTGTTGAGGTCTTACAAATGTTAGATTTCCCCCATGTTTAATAAGTAAGATTAAGGGGGCTGGAGAGATGGCCTAGCGGTTAAGAGCACCGACTGCTCTTGCAGAAGACCCGGGTTCGATCCCCAGCACCCACATGGCAGCCGAGAACCGTCTGAAACTCCAATTCCAGGAGAACTTCAGTTCCAGGGGAATCCAACACCCTCTTCTGACCTCCGCGGCATTGCACGACACAGGTGCACAAACCTGCATGCAGACAGTGCATTCATACACATACAAAATAAATTAAAAAAAAAATTAAAAAATATTAAAAAATAAGATTAAAAATGTTCATTTTCCAATTGTTAATATGTAGAACTATAATTGATATTTGACATTTGTATATTGATCTGTTTCTGAAACACTTGGCTTGGTCCCCCAGATATAGAGCTCTGTTGCAAAGAGGGTTGTAGTGAGAGGTCTCTAGGTCACTACCTGTGTGATTTCAAAGGAGATAGTAGGAACTCAGCTCCTCTTCCTTTGTCACTTGTCAGTCAAGAAGTGAGTTTTGTTCTGCCATGTGGTCCCAGCAGAACAGCAGAATATGTGGCTCCCAGCAGATGACTCACCCTGTGTACACCAAAAACCTTCTGTTTTAACCCTGCTGGTCCCACCTTAGTGAACATCCAACCCTAGTCACTTCTTGAAGATCCACCTGATTTCACCTCATTGTACCTCACAGTGGGGATTTTGGTGGAGGCACTTAAACTATAAAAGACAATTTAAATCGCTACACAGTAAGATTGAGAACTTGCTTCAGTGCTTTGAAATGTTCTTTTTTATCCTTTCTGTTTGAGTGTTCGACATTTTCTGTTTTTGAAAATGGCTAAAGTCCAGTTTATTTTATATACTATCATAGTTTATATGATCATTTTGTTATCATTTAAGCTGATTTGATTATATAAATAATTGTTCAACTAACAATTATTTGTTTTCTGTCTGAGTACATGCTTTATTCTTGTTGGGAATTGTTTTCCAGAAGTCAAGTAAGTGATGTTACTGTTGAAAACTTTTAGGTAGATGCTTGAAAGCTAAGCTAAGCTTAGGCCAGGTACTTTCTTGGTTCTTTAAGTCTAGTGGTTCATGTAAGCTTGTTTTATGATATCATGCATTTTTATCATGGCCAGTAAGTTTTCTTAGCATAACAAGTCATTTTTCCAAAAAGTGACAAGAAAATGTGTCAATATAAATTCTAGTCTGTGTTTGAGTTTTCTGTAGCTTTCTGCATATTACAAATGAAAAAAAACACTTGAATGGTTAAAACATCTCATAAGCATTACTGTGTAGTTCAGCAGATAATTTATCCTTATAACAACTGTTTAAATAATAGCATGTACTTTGAGGCCTGCCATCTATGACCTTTTAGGGACGTACTTTATTGCTAATGTGACTGTTGTAGTTTGGAGCTGGAACATCCCTCAAACACACTGGTGTTAAACTTCTTGGTTCCCATACTGGTGCTATGGGGAATTGGTAGAAAGGGGGCCTATGGGAGAGGACTTGAAGCTGTTGAAGGTGCGTCCTTGAAGTGAAGAGTAGAAGGTATCTCTCTTCTTGTTCACTTCCCAGTCACGAGGTGAGACATTGGTTCTGCGGCACACTTCCACAGTGGTGTTACCTTGCTACATACCCAAAGTTTAAAAATTGTGATCTAAAATAACTCTTTATACATTGAGCTTCTTGGGTATTTTTACAGTAAATGGCAAGGTGGCACAGTGACTCTCTTTAGTGATAGCTTAAGTACTTACATTATCCTTTTAAAAAGGTTACTTATTGTTAAAGTTGATTCCATTTTTTAAATTAAATTTTATTTATTTAATTATTTATTTAATTATTTATTTATTTGGTCTTTTTGAGGTAGGGTCTCCCTGTAGCCCCAGCTGTCCTGGAACTCACTCTGTAGACCGCTGGCTTTGAACTCACAAAGATCCACCTGCCTTTGCCTCCGGAGTGCTAGGATTAAAGGCGTGCGCTACCACGCCTGGCTTGTGATCTTTTTTTTTTTTTTTATGTGTACGAGTGTACTGTCTGCATGTAGTTTGTTGCACCCGTGTCATGCAATGCTGCGGTCAGAAGAGGGCATCAGATTCCCCTGGAACTGGAGTTAAGGATGGTTCTTAGCCGCCTTGTGGGTGCTGCGAATCGAACCTGGATTCTCTGCAAGAGCACTCTTAACTGCTAAACCATCTCTCTAGCCCCAGATTCCATTTTTAAAATTGTTTCAGTTACTAGTTTGTAAAATTTTCTGTGCACTATTCCAGGTTGAGTTATGTTAATGTTTAAATGCTACTAATGAGATTAACTAGTTTAAATTGAAACATCAGTTAAATTCTGTAAAATTATGAGGTTTTGAGGCATCATGGGTGTTTATTATTTTTTAATTTAAAAATTTTTTTTATTTTCGTATGTGTATGAATGTACTGTCTGCATGTAGGTTTGTGCACCCGTGTCCTGCAATGCCGCGGAGGTCAGAAGAGGGTGTCAGGCTCCCCTGGAATTGGAATTAATGACGGTTTTCAGCTGCCATGTGGGTGCTGGGGATTGAACCCAGGTCCTCTGCAAGAGCAGTCGGAGCTCTTAACTGCTAGGCCATCTCTCCAGCCCCATGGGTGTTTATTTTTAAAGATTTTTTTTAGTATTTTTTGTGTGTGTTTGTGTAGGAGTATTGCATCTGAGAGCAGGTGTCCATGGAAGCCAGTGTTAGATTTCCGTGGAGCTGGAGTTACAGGCAGTTGTGGCCCCCTCAGTCTGTGTGCTGGAAACTGTGTTCAGGTCCTCTCCAAGAGCAGTACATGCCATCTCTCTAGCCCCAAGTGCTCGTAACTGTTCTTAATGTTTTTGAATCCATCTGGCCTTTTTTATTGTTTTTCCCCTTAAGAGAAGGTTTTATTACTATGCTGAGTTCAGTTATTTGGAGGGGGGGAGGCTACATTATGGGATATTGGGGAGATTAAAACAGCAATTTATCAGACCTCTTTAAAATGTTGCATGGGATGTATAGGGTTTTTTTTTTTATATCTGGGTACAAATGCTTGAGGGGATATATAGGTTTTTAATTAGCTTGCAGTATATTGGACACGAAATTATTGAACATTTTTAGAGTGAGCTGTGAAACGCTGGAGTTTGGGCTTTGGGACATAGTAAGTACTTCTGTAGTTCAGGAGGTAGCAAGGGTCCGAATATGGGAAAAAGACATCTTGTCAGAGTGCTGGAGGCCGTTCATCCTCTTAAAAAATTACAGCAAAGGGGCTGGAGAGATGGCCTAGCGGTTAAGAGCACCGACTGCTCTTGATCATAGGATTCACCTTTTTCTTTCCTTTTTTTTTTAAAAAGTGAATAAGCTGAGGCCTAGAGAAGCTGTGGATCCAGGATCATGGACTAGTGAGTAAAGAAAGCAGGGAAGCAGTACTGGACTGCTCCAAGGGAGGACAGACAGTGTGGTCTGTGACTTAGGCTAGGAAAGGGGATAGGATACTGAAAAGATAGCAGACAGTTTAAACTAAGGCATTGTCTTGGTGAATATAGGTACTTTATAACTTTAAATTTTATCATAGCTCATTGATTCTTTGGTAATTCCCTAACATTTTCTTACTGTTTTTTGATAGGCTAATGCCTTCTTAATTGTAATCTGATTTGGAATTCTAATTTGGCAGAGCATCTGCTTTCTTGACAGGAAAAGGTCTATCTCTCTAGTACTGAGGTTTTTTTTTAGCTAAAAATGTAGGCCTTAAAATTATTTATTTATTTATTATTTATTTATGACAAGGTCTCACTGTGCAGCTCAGGAACTTCCTATGTAGACCAGGATGGCCTCAAATTCTCAGATTTGAGGTGCTTAGATTTACAGTCATGTACCAATACACTCGACCATAACTTATTACCATAACTTACTAAAATTTTAATTTCTTGGACTGGAGAGATGGCTCAGCGGTTAAGAGTGCCAACTGTTCTCGCAGAGGTTCGGGTTCGATTCCCAGCACCCACATGGCGGCTAAGAACAATCTTTAAGCTGGTGTGGTGGTGCATGCCTTTAATCCTTGCACTTGGGAGGTAGAGGCAGGTGGATCTCTGTGAGTTCAAGGCCAGCCTGGTCTACAGAGTGAGTTCTAGGCCAGCTGAGACTATAAGGAGACCCTGTCTCAGAAAAAGACAGAAAACTTTAATTTTTTAATTACATATTTACGTGTTTGCTTGTGTGCGTGCATGTGAAGGTTAGACCAACAACTTGCAGGAGTCAGGAATCTCCTGCCGTGTGGGTCTTGGGAAATGAACTCTAGAATATTAGATTTGGAGGCAAGAGTCTTTACCTGTTGAACCATCTTTCCTGCCCAAACTTAAAATGAAAGTATGTTCAGAATGATTTTGGAGTAAGAATTTGAAAATGTTGGAAAATATTAGAAGAAACAAGTGTATACCTCAGAACTGTAGTCAGATGATTTTATTTTTGCTTTTAAATGGGTGAGAAATGGGTCTCAGCCAAGTTCATACAACCAAATGACAGATTTTTTTTTAATTTATATGTATGAGTGTATTGCTTACATGTATGTGAGTGCACCTGTGTTGTGCAGTGTCCACAGAGGTCAGAAGAGGGTGTCAGATTCTCTGGAACTGCAGTTACGGATAGTTGTAAGCCACCATGTGGATGCTAAGACTCGAACCTGGGTCCTCTGGAAGAGCAGCCAGTGCTCTTCACTTCTTCACCACTGAGCCATTGAGCCATCTCTCCAGTCCCAGTTTTTGTATTCCCTCTTGCTTCCCTCTGCCCAATTACATGTCCTTTTTTTTTTTTTGTAGAGGACTGTTGAGTCATAATTCATGTTCCCAAATGCCTTTTGGTGTGGTTCCATCCCCTGGAGCCTGATCAACCTGCCCAGTATTACACCCTTAAAGAAAACTGTCCCCAAGGCCGGGCGTGGTGGTGTCGCACGCCTTTATTCCTAGCACTGGGGAGGCAGTGGCAGGTGAATCTTTGTGAGTTCAAGGCCAGCTTGGTCTACAGAGTAAGTTCCAGGACAGCTGGGGCTACAGGGAGACCCTGTCTTGAAAAGACCAAAAAAAAAAAAAAATTGTCCCTGCCTCTCCCAGTAACTATCTGTTGCTAACAGTTCTTCATCTAGGGGTAAAACTTCTTATCTACCCCTCCCCATCTGTACCGGAGATTTGTCTGGGTTTAGCTTACATAGGTCTTGTGCATACTTTCTCCATTGATGTGAGTTCATATGAGTAACTGTCCTGCTGTTTGGAATACTTTTTCATTCTTGCCATTCATCATCTCTGGCTCTTAGAATTTTTCTGCCCCTTGGTCTGCAATGATTTCTGAGCCTTCAGAGACAGAAGTTGGATACAGGTGTCCTATTCAGGACTAAGCTCTCTTTAGTTTCTTACTCTCTGTACCATGGCCAGCTAGCTATAGATCTCTATGTTAAGTGCCATCTGCTGTAAGAGGAAGCTTTTCTGGTGAGAATTGAGATGCATAATTTATGGGTCTAATAACAGGAGATATTTTAATTATATGTCCATTTAGCAGACTGATAGTAGCAGGTTCTCACTGTGTCCTGTGACCTGTCTAGCCACAGGTTCCTAGGCCTGGTATTAGTACCAGGTATGGGGTTCATGTTCTGAAGCAGAGCTTGGATCCAAGCAGAAAGTGGTTGGTTACTCACATAACATTTGTGCCACTATTTGCACCAGTGAGCATTTCTTTCCAGGCTGTTTTTATTGTTGCTTA
>VZQC01002218.1:2720375-2738343 GCA_009823505.1 Rhizomys pruinosus | reverse complement strand
AAAAAAAAAAAAAGGTTTTAGAGAGGCTGGAGAGATGGCCTAGCGGTTAAGAGTGCTGACTGCTCTTGCAGAGGACCTGGGTTCGATCCCCAGCACCCACATGGCAGCTGAGAACCGTCTTTAACTCCAGTTCCAGGGGAATCTGACATCCTCTTCTGATCTCCACGGCATTGCACGACATGGGTGCACAAACCTGCATGCAGACAGTACATTCATACACATACAAAATAAAAAGATTTTAGAATAAATTAGCTCAGTTTTTCCAGTTGTTTGTGTAATGATGATTTAATTTTGTATTTGGAGTTTTTATCCTTTACTTAAGCATTATTTACGTAAAACTGATGGTATATTTCTTTAGAAGTCGTGATGAAAGGAAAAAAGATGATCGTTCTCGCAAAAGAGACTATGATCGAAACCCTCCTCGAAGAGATTCATACAGAGACCGGTATAATAGAAGACGAGGGCGAAGTCGCAGTTACAGCAGGAGTCGAAGTCGAAGTTGGAGTAAAGAGAGGCTTCGTGACAGAGACAGAGATCGAAGCAGGACGAGAAGCAGAAGCAGAACTCGAAGTAGGGGTAAGTGACCCAGGCACACAAACTTTGGTTGGTGTTCTTTACTATGAAAAACTTCTATGCTTAATTTTTTTTCTGTTATTCTTTGAATTAAAAGTATTCTTTGAATGCTTTCTAAAAATTTCTTTAAAAATTTTATTACCTGGCTGGGCGTTGTGGTGCACGCCTTTAATCCTAGCATTTGGGAGGAAGAGGCAGGCAGATCTTTGTGAGTTCAAGGCCAGCCTGGTCTACAGAGTGAGTTCCAGGACAGCTGGGGCTATAGGGAAACCTGTCTTGAAAAGACCAAAAAAAATCAAGGACAGCTGGGGCTATAGGGAGACCTGTCTCGAAAAGACCAAAAAAAACCACAAAATTTATGTGTAAATTAGGACAGAAATAATTATTATGATACACTTAATAGGGTAGCTATGATGCAAAAAAACCTATTCATTTTGTGGGAGAATGCAGGTGCTAAAAGTGGCTGTTTGAAAAAAAAGTAAAATGTTAAACTTATGACTAGCAAATGATATATTCATTTCTCTTTTAGATACTTAAAAGAAATGAAAGTATATATTCATATTAGGATGTATATACAGCTTTATTCATAGTAACCCAAATGTCTTTCAGCAGGTGAATCAACAAATACTTCACACAAACCATAAAATGAATAAAAAGAGCTGGTGATACCATGTAGCAAGGCAATGAATATAAAATAGCATAATGAATAAAAATAACCAAGAAAAGTACATATATATGTAAAATTTCAGAAAATACAAATTAATCAGGGATGATCTCAAATTAGTGGTTGACTGAGGAGTAAAAAAGGAAAAGTGCATTACAGATTACAGAGGGGTCTAAGGATACTTTTTTTTTTTTTTTTTTTTTTTNACTAATCTTTTTTTTTTTTTTTTTTTTAATTTTTATTTATTTTTGTATATGTATAAATGTACTGTCTGCATGCAAGTTTGTGCACCCGTGTCATGCAATGCCGCAGTCAGAAGAGGGTCGAGGGTGTCGGATTCCCCTGGAACTGGAGTTCTCCTGGAATTGGAGTTTCAGATGGTTCTCGGCCGCCATGTGGGTGCTGGGGATCGAACCCGGGGTGCTCTTAACCGCTAGGCCATCTCTTCCTAATCTTGTTAGTATCTTCTCTCCTTGGAACTGGTTTGGTTCTTTTTTTTTTCCAGATTTTTTTTTTTTCACATTTTTTTTTTTTTTGTCGGATTCCCCTGGAACTGGAGTCAAAGATGGTTCTTAGCCGCCATGTGGGTGCTGGGAATCTAACCCAGGTCCTCTGCAAGTGCAGTTGGTGCTCTTAACCACTGAGCTATCTCTCCAGCCCCTGGTTTGGTTGTTTTACATTTAATAAACTCTCCTTCTTCCTTTGCTTAATAATATTAGTTCCGAACTACCATAGTATTGTCAGATGGATGACAACACAGTGCTCTGAGTGTGCATACTAAGATTGTGGTGAAGAAAATGGAAAATTTCTTTGTGCTGTGAACAAAACTCCCAGGGGGAAAAAAACTTAACCATGTGCGACAGCTTTATGTAGAATAGTTTAGGAGTTTAGGTAGTATCCTATTTTGGAGTATGTATGCTTATTGAGCAGCTCTAAAAAGTTTTTTAAAATTTATTTTTTAGTAGTTTCATACATGAATAAATGTATATCATCACTTCCCACTCCTCCCAGAATCCCCCTTTACTTTTCTGAACATCATATATAGCTGCCGCAACTGCTGCCACTGCCTCCTCTTCCTCCTCCTCCCTCCTCTTCCTCCTCCTCCTCCTCTTCCTCCTCCTCCTCCTCTTCCTCCTCCTCCTCCTCCTCCTCTTCCTCTTCCTCTTCCTCCTCCTCCTCCACTCACTGAGTGCAGTTAATGCAGCTTGGATGTGCATGGGTGTAAGGTATCGTCCACTGGATCATACACAGCTTAAGTGTGCCATACTGCTGAAGAAAATGGACCCTCTCCCAGCAGCCAACAGCTGTCAGTAGCTGCTCAATTAGAATGGGACTTCGTGAGCCACTCCTCTACTGCAGCGTTGACTGACTTGATCTTGTGCAGGCAACCACAGCAGCTATGAGTTCATGAATCAGTCTTGTCGTAACCAGAAGATACTATTCTGCAGCAATCTTCCCCAATCTCTGGGTCTTAAAATCTTTCCTCCCCCTCTTTTCTGATGCTCTCTGAGATTTGGGGAGGAGGGGCTGTGATATAGATGTCCCATTTAGGGCTGACACTCTAGTCACTTACTTTCTGCACTTTGACCAGTTGTGCATTATTATTAACTTGTAAAGGAGAGAGCATTTGTGCAAAATTTGAGCTGCTTTTTATGTTTAACAAAAACATTACTGTGTTTTTAGATGTGAAACTTTTCTTTTAAAAGAATATAGTTTTGGGCTGGAGAGATGGCCTAGCGGTTAAGAGTGCCGACCGCTCTTACAGAGGACCCGGGTTCGATCCCCAGCACCCACATGGCGGCCGAGAACCGTCTGAAGCTCCAATTCCAGGAGAACTCCAGTTCCAGGGGAATCCAAGACCCTCTTCTGACCTCCGCGGCATTGCACGACACGGGTGCACAGACTTGCATGCAGCATACACATACAGAAACAAATAAAAATTAATAAAAAAAAAAAAAAAGAATATAGTTTTACAAGTTATCTGTGTTTTATTGCAGAAAGGGATCTGGTGAAACCTAAATATGACTTGGATAGAACAGACCCATTAGAAAATAATTATACTCCAGTCTCATCGGTACCTAATATTTCATCTGGTCACTATCCTGTCCCTACCTTGAGCAGCACCATTACCGTAATCGCTCCTACTCATCATGGCAATAGCACTACGGAAAGTTGGTCCGAATTTCATGAAGATCAGGTTGACCACAACTCTTATGTAAGGCCACCAATGCCAAAGAAGCGGTGTAGAGATTATGATGGTAAGTCTCTCAATTGGTATATGATGTAGTAAATTTATCTTTGCCTTAGTTGTTTAGATTGCATAGTTACTCCAAAGGACTTACCTGTGATATTAGAAATGATAGTTCAGTCTTTTTCAGTTCATGTATTCCATACTACTATTGCATCTTTCACTATTCACCCCTATTATCAACTTAAAAATAGTCTTTTTTTTTTTATACAGAGTTTGCCAAATAAGAATAAGTACCTACTGAGTTATTTTTCCAAGGAATTTACTACTAAAACATTTTTTATAAAATCACTCTTTAGAAGTCAGTGATTATTGGAATATACATAGATAAAGTAAATGCTACCCATTTTATAAGAGAATCAAAGACTTAGGATCTATCATGAAATGTTTTCCATGTCGTACTGAAACCATAGTTGCAGTTGCAATATACTTTTAGTTTTAGATAAAAGATTTGATGGATGTATATCTAGTAATAAATCAAAAGGTTCATATCTCTTGTTTCCTGGGTATATTGTGAAAGGTGAATGGTATTTTGCCAAACACTAAAAAATATCCTTATTTTTAGATATATTTTTGCTAGCTCAGAGGAAATTTATATTTCCACTGCTTTTCACACTTCTTTCCAATAATACTTTCTTCACAGAAAAGGGTTTTTGTATGAGAGGAGACATGTGCCCTTTTGATCATGGAAGTGACCCAGTAGTTGTAGAAGATGTAAATCTTCCGGGTATGCTGCCTTTCCCAGCACAGCCTCCTGTTGTCGAAGGACCACCACCCCCTGGACTGCCCCCACCTCCACCAATTCTTACTCCCCCACCTGTGAATCTTAGACCCCCAGTGCCACCTCCAGGTCCATTACCACCCAGTCTTCCACCTGTCACAGGTCAGTAGATATATTTGTTTGCTAGTATTTATTATTTACTTATTTATAGTCTTTCTATGAAATTAATAATTTCTTGCTTTTGTTTAAAATTTCTAAAGTAAACTCGTAGATGTCTGAAAGAAACCAAGTATACTCCCGTTTGAAATACACAAGTTTCAGCCTTCAACAGATCAGTTATTGTGGTTTTGAAAAGCCTATGAATTATGTACATATGATTAATACTCTAGCTGCCAACCTGTATGGAATAAATTAAAAAGAATTGTACCATAGAAAAGCTAACTTAACAGCCTGGCATGGTGACGCACGCCTTTAATCCTAGCACTTGGGAGGCAGAGGCAGGAAGATCTTTGTGAGTTCAAGGCCAGCCTGGTCTACAGAGTGAGTTCCAGGACAGCTGGGGATACAGGGAGACCCTGTCTCTAAAAGATCAAACAAAACAAACAAACAAAAAAGCTAAGTTACTTGTAAGAGCTTACTTTTTGTAGAAAATACTTTAGCTTGATAAATGTGACTATCCTACTTGAATGTATAATAATTTATTTTATTTGTTTGCTTTCAGATGATATTTCTTATTCTTTGGTTTTGACAGGACCACCTCCTCCACTTCCTCCTTTGCAGCCATCTGGCATGGATGCTCCCCCCAACTCTGCCACCAGCTCTGTTCCTACTGTAGTGACAACTGGCATTCATCACCAGCCTCCTCCTGCTCCACCCTCTTTGTTCACTGCAGGTGCAGTTTTGGTCCCCTCTAAATTCATAATGTGATACAATTTTTAAAGCAGAGTTTTTAAAAGAGGAGTGCAAGTAACTAGCTTTACAGGTCAATTTTTATCTAAAATTATATAATGCAGTGTGGGCTTGATGAGCTAATATTAAATCTCTCAGTAAAGATCTTTTTTTTTTTTAATTTAATTTATTTTTTGTATGTGTATGAATGTACTGTCTGCATGTAGGTTTGTGCACCCATGTCGTGCAATGCCGCGGAGGTCAGAAGAGGGTCTTGGATTCCCCTGGAACTGGAGTTCTCCTGGAATTGGAGTTACAGACAGTTCTCAGCCTCCATGTGGGTGCTGGGGATCGAACCCGGGTCCTCTGCAAGAGCAGTTGGTGCTCTTAACCGCTAGGCTATCTCTCCAGCCCCTCAGTAAAGATCTTTTGGGAATGTTTTGAACATTTTTGTTTTTGTAGTCTGTTCTTTTTAGTAAGTATATAAAAGAGATCAGTTATATATTATGTATCAGTGATAAATTATGTGGCTTAACCTTATCCAGTGCCAGTATTAAAGTATTACCAAATAAGCTGGGTGTGGTGGTGCATGCTTTTAATCCCAGCACCTGGAGGGGAGGCAGAGGCAGGCGCATCTTTGTGAGATTAATGCCAGCCTGTTGTACATAGTGTGTTCCATGCCAGCTGGGGGCTAGAGGGAGACCCTGTTTTTTTGTTGTTTTTTTTGTTTTGTTTTGTTTTGTTTTGTTTTTAAAAAACAGTTTTATAATTGTTGTTTAATTACAGTTTTTGTGTTACCAGATACATATGATACAGATGGCTACAATCCTGAAGCCCCAAGCATAACAAACACTTCCAGACCTATGTATAGACACAGAGTACATGCACAAAGGCCTAACTTAATAGGACTGACATCAGGGGATATGGATTTGCCACCTAGAGGTACTATGGTTAATCTTTTCTTCCTATTTTCATGTTGTCAATACTGAGAACAGTGTGGGGGTGGTTACTAGTAGGAAGACAAGGTGGGAAGTCATGTAGCTTAGTAGTATAGTACTTACTTAACATGCACAAGGTCCTGGGCTGATCTCCAGCAAAACTAAGAAATAAAACCCAATAAAAAATAACATTTGGTTCTGTATTTATGAAATTACTCCAAAGTATGTATTTGTCTGGTAATATTTTTGTTTCTTGTATTTTGCTTCATTTGTAGTCTTACTAGTTCATTTCAACTCTTGAGAGTAGTGGTCCTAAAGTCTGTCCTAGTTTGGGCAATGAAATTGTATATATAAATTTGTGCTTTATATGTATTTGACATGTTAGAGTTGATACTGCTTTTTATATTCAGTTATTTGCTGTTGTATGTGTGGTGTGTACATGCCATGGCCCATCCAACAGAAGACAGGACAACAACCTATGATAGTTGGTTCTCATTTCCATTATGTGGGACCTAGGGATTGAACTCAGGTTTCAGGTTCAGGGGCAAGTGTCTTTACCTGCTGAACTATCCTATCTTCTCTTATTAAGTTTATTTTACTTTGGGTGTTTTTGCTGATGTGAATGAATATATATTCACCACATGTGTGCAGGTCTGTGGAGCGCAGAAGAGGGCGTTGGCTACCCTGGATTTGGAATTATAGACAGTTCAGCTGTATGTGGTTCTGAGATAGTTTTATATATTTTAAAGCAAAAGGAAATAGGGATAGGAATTGACTCACCTTTTAAAATTGTCATAGAGGAGACAGACTTTTTGATTAAATTATTACAAGATACAGTTTCAACTGATGCAGGGCAGTAAAAGATTTTTGCTAGAGGTTAAATTAACTTGTTTAGAGGCTATAGAAAGTTTACACTAGTTTGTGAAAGTTGAAACTTATTTGATTCCAGAGATTTTCTTGGCTCTTATCTAAGAATAAAAGTACCAAGCCTCTTCAGTTGCATGTAAAAGTCCAACTAAATAACATTTACTATATGATTACTTACACTTTGTTCTCTTTTTTAAAAAATATTTTATTGCCAGGCGTGGTGGCACACGCCTTTAATCCTAGCACTTGGGAGGCAGAGGCAGGTGGATCTCTGTGAGTTCAAGGCCAGCCCGGTCTGAATAGTAAGTTCCAGGACAGCCGGAGCTACAGGGAGACTCTGTCTCAAAAAGACCCCTCCCCAATTTTTTTTATTTAGTATTTTTATTTTATGCATATAGGTGTATTGCCCTTGTTTATGTAAGTGCACCCTTGTGCAGTGCCCACAGAGGCCAGAAGAAGGCATTGGATTCCCTGGACCTGGCCTTAAGGATGGTTGTTAGCCATCATGTAGGTGGTGGGAATGAAACCTGGGCCCTCTGCAATAGCAGCCAGTGCTCGTAACCCCCCACCTTTAAAAAATATTTTGTTATTTTAATTTTATGTGTTGGAGTGTACTGCCTGCATGTATGTAAGTGCATCTGTCTTGTGCAGTGCTCAAGTCGGAGAGGATGTCAATCCCCTGGAACTGGAGTTACAGACCAGACCGTTGTTAGCTGCCATGTGGGTGCTGGGAATCAAATCCAGGACTTCTGCATATTCTGCCAGTGCTCTTAAGCACTGAGCTAGCTCTCTGGCTCCTAACAATCTTTTTTTTTTTTTTTTTTTTTTTTTTTTTTTTTTATTTAGGGGTCTTTTTGAGACAAGGTCTGCCCTTAGTCCCAGATGGGCTGGAACTCACATTTTAATGCAGGCTGGCTAACTCCACAAAGATCTGCCTGCCAATCGACCTCCCAATGCTATGGATTAAAGGCATGCGCCAACCACGCCTGGCTCCTAACAATCTTTAAGTTGCTAATTGGAGTCTCTCAGATTTTGAACATATTTCTTATGTATTTGAAGAACTTTTGTGGTAGGTGTGAGGTGTAATTCAAGTTTGTGCCTCCTCAGGTATCGTAGGACCGGTTCTCTTCAGATATCATAGGACCTGTTCTTCAGATATCATAGAACTGTTCTTCAGGTATCGTAGGACCTGTTCTTCATGATATCGTGGACCTGTTTTCTTTCTTAGATGATCATAGGACCATATTGTTTTTTTTTTTTTTTTTTTGTAAATTTTTTAATTGACATTTTGTTGTGTATTTTCATAAAGAACATCTCAGTCGTCTTAATTATCGTTATAACCCTCTTCCTTAATCACACCCTTCCATAGCCTCCTCCAACTCATTCGTGTCACATTGGGGTTAAGGCCTAATTGTGAAGTTAGTGCAGTTAAGTTCAAGCCCTGTGGGTCTAATTCAGCCTATCTAAGAGTCGTCCTCCCATTTAAGAAGATCAGCTTCCCCGAGCTCTTCCTCACACAGTCAGTAATTAGCTGCCAGTAATTCTTTGACTTAGATTGGGACTTGTCCATTTCCACAGTTCTGCACTGGGAGTTTTGTCTGCTTCAAGTCTGGCATGTGTCTTTGCAGTGGGGCTGACACAGAACCATTGTGTGGGCTCTTATGAGCAAGTCCTAGGAACCTTACGACTGTTACTTTTGTTTCATATGACCATTCACAATCCTCCTTGTGCTCTTTAAATCTTTTCTGCTCGCCTCTTTGGCAGTGGTCCTTGAGCCCCTGAGGTGGGTGAACTTTAATATAGGAATTCTGCTCAAGGTCCTGTACTCTGAAGACCCCTGACTCTTAGTTTGGCCATTTGTGCTATTTTGTGTTCCAGACCTTCTGTTGCATGAGGGATTTCATTGATGAAACTTGAATTAGATTCTTAGTTTAGATTCCCCTTCAGTGTTCGCCTGTGTATAAGACCTGAGGTGTAGAGGTGTGCATTGTAGATGTGGGCACTTAGGCGTGGGCATTTCACAATGTCTGTGTTGTCGAGGTCTGGTAGTTGGTAATAGGTCCTTCATGCCCAGTGAAAGAAGCTTCTTTTGAGTGGTGATTTATTCTTTTACTGCAAGAGTTGTGGACTTACTTTGTATTTTTTGTGGTCTTTTCGTGACAAGGGCTCCCCCTGTAGCCCAGTCTGTGTCCTGGAACTCACTCTGTAGGACCAGGCTAGGGCCTTGAACTCACAAAGAATCTGGCTTCCGCTCCCTCTTTTAGATCTGTAATGTTAATATAACTTCTTGAATATACTCTTAATAAAAAAAAAAAGTCTTATTTGATTTTCTGTCTGGCATGGTGGTATGCACGCCTTTAATACCCAGCAAAGGCAGGCAATTCTCTGAGTTCAAAGGCAGCCTGGTCTACAAGTGAGTGCACAGAAGCTGGACTACAGGGAGGCCCTGTCCTCAAAAAGACCAAAAAAAAAAAAAAAATCGTATATGTTTGACACAAGGTCGTCGCAAGCATGATGGTGCATGTAATTGGCCTAGAACTCACTCTGTAGACGCATGGCTGGCCTACACTCACAGAGGAGTCACTTTCCTCTGCCTCTTGATTCTTGAATATGTCACTACGCCTGGCTGAATATTTTAAAATCTCCTTGAGGCATTTAATAATTACCATCCCAGGGATTTTTTTTTTTTTTTTTAATTGCTTCTATGCAAGTGATACACACATTGCCTGTAATGGGAAATAGCCCCTTAAAAATGTTAATTGCTTTTTTTTTTTTAATTTTCTTTATTTTTTGAGACAGGTTTGGTAGCTCCAACTGGCTGGAACTTGCTACATAACAGGGTGGCCTTGACACTCTAGATATAAAATAACACCTAGACCTCTGCGCTCCTCAAGTCCTAGGATCAAAGGGCATTGCCAACCACCACAATCCAGGTTTCAATTTTAGTTGCTTGTGATACTTACCCATCCTTTGAGTTTCTCCTCTTGCTCCTGGTTACTTTTCTTCTTTGGATCACTTGTAGCAACCTTGTGGGAAGAATAAATATGTGGTGTGGTGTGTGCATGTGGTGAGTGCAGGTGTTCATGGAGTCCAGAGGAGGGTGCCAGATCCCTGCCAAATTTGGAGTTACAGGCGGCTGGGAACGCTCCAGAACACTCATTCTGGAAACTACAAAGAGGTAACTTCTGTTAACACTGACAGGCCATCATCTCTGTCAGCTTCGCTGATGTATATGTTTATTTTTTAAAAAACCCATACCGATATTTCCTGCTTTTTCTGGTAACTGCGATTTTAAGCTGTGCTTAACTGGCCAGGAGTCTGGCGCACACCTTTAATATCACAGCACACTTGGAGGCTGAGGAGGAAGAAGGAGTGCGTCTTAGCTGTAGCCAAACTGGGCCTACAAAAGCACCTCGCAATGCCAGCTAGGGTTAAGGGAGATCTATCTCAAAAGAAAAAAAAGTTTTGGCTTGCTTCTTTTTGATGTCATAAATAGTGCCATTACAGTGTAGTATTACTTTGGTAAACTCAGCCAGTACAGTGCAGCCTGACTTGAGGGAGCAAAAGATATAAAATTTAGTACCATTTTGCCATTGGGGGGCTGTGGTAATTTCAGCTTTTCATGCTTATTGTTGCAAGTTATGGGGCTGAAGGGATGGCTTTGACGGTTAAGGGTACGTGAATGCATCTCTGCAGAGAACTGGGTACAAGATCCGAGCCAACACACCAGTGGTGGCTAACAGTGGTTTCATAACTCCAGTTGCCAGGTCCCGAAGCTTTTGTGACCTCGCATGGGCATGTGGATGACACGTGGGCACATAACACACATGCAGGCATACTTTAAAAAAAAAAAAAAAAATAAAAATAAATGAACTTTCTTACTAAGAGATTACTTGTCCTGCATACTTATTATAAAAATTGGTGAAGCTGGGATGGTGGTGCACACTTTAAATCCCACTAGTCCCACTTGGGAAGCGTAGGCAGGTGGATCTCGTTGATTTAAGGGCTTACACAGCTTAAGTCTATACAGTGAGTGCCAGGACAGCTGGGGCGACAACAGGGAACCGCTGTCTCAAAAGCAGAAAAAACAAAAAAAAACACACACCCAAACAACAACAACCAAAAAAACCAGACAGTGTGTGTTATTAATGTAATTTACTTTTTATATCTAATACTTTTAATATATTTATTATTAAAATTTTTTTATTGTTTTTATTTTTATTTTTTTTATTATGTTTTGAGTATTGCATGTAGTCTGTCTGCAGTCTTGCGTGTCAGTGCAGATCGCGGAGGTCAGAAGAGGGTCATCGGATTCCCGCTGGAACTTGAGTTCTCCTGGAATTGGAGTTTCATCTCAGACCGGTTTCTTGGCCGCCATGTGGGGCTGGGATCCGAACCCAGGGTCCTCCTGCAAGAGCAGCGGCCTGCTTTATAACCCTGAGCCATCTCCAATGTTCTCCCTAGCCCCTTCAATTTTAATTAGCTTTAATTTCATTTATTTATAAAAAAAAATTTTTTTTTACTTTTTATTATTTTTTTTTTTATTTTGTTTGGTATGTATTTTAATGCATGCAGGTTGTGTGTAACTCCGTGTGCGTGCAATGCCCGCGGGAGTCAGAAGAGGGTCTCGGATTCCCAGGCAAGGAACTGGAGTTTTCTCTCCTGGATATTGGAGTTCAAGTCAGACGGTTTCCTCCTCGGCCCATGTGGGTGCTGGGGATGCGAACCGGGGTCCCGTGTAAGAGCGAGTCGGAACGGCTCTTAAAACACCTCATAGCCCATCTCTCCAGCCCAAATCATTGTCATTATTAGAGAAATAAAAGGTCCTTTTATGCCATGAAATTACTAGTGGAAAAGTGGTTTAGTTGCCCTCATAATGCTCATATTTCTATTTTGTTTTTTTTTGTTTGTTTCTGTTGAGGACAATGAAAGGTCTCCTTGTAGCTTACCTTCCGAGCTGCCTGGAACTCACTCGCTACCAGGCTGGTCTGTGAAGACTCACAAAGATTCCGACCTTGCCTCTGCCTCCCCGAAGTGTCAGATTAAAGGTGTGAGCACCACAACCTGCCGGTTATTCTCCTTATTTCTAGAGCAAAGGGATCGTGATATCTGTTCCTAATGGTGAAAATAAGCAGGATGGAGAAAGTTAATTTATGATTATTGGTTGCCTTTATAAAAATGGAGTCATTTGAGTTATGATGCTAAGTGTTTAAGTGTTGATGGTATGCTCCAGTGTCCTGGGAAGGTAGAAACTGGAGGAAAGCAGTAGTACTCTCGTGGACATATTAAGGGCCTCTCCTTTTCTGTTTGTTTATTGAATGGACTCTTAGTTTATTTCATGCACTTATTAGTTGTTTTGAGACAGGGGCCCGTAGAAGGCCCCACTGGCCGGAGCTCCCTGCTGTAGACCAGGACTGGCTCTTGATCTCACAAGAGATTGCCTCCTCTGCTCACTGCTCTAGGTGTAGATTTAAAGGCGTGCCCAACCTATCCTCAGCTGGGGCACTCTTTTTTTACTATTTAATAACATAGCGTGACTAGTAAAATCTTGTGAAGCAAAAGCGTGGGCCAGTGAGACGTAGCTAACATGAAAAATCAGACAAGATTGTACTAAGGTACAATTTGTTTTAAGAGGTATGTATGAATAATACCGGATAAGTAGTGGGATAACTTCTTTTCGCGCCCGTATTTTCAGTCCTGAAAATTCTTTTTTTTTTTTTTTTTTTTTTTCTTTTTAAATTTATCTTTTCTGTGTGTTGAATGTAGCGGTGTCTGCATGTATGTCCCCACGTGCCCACGTGGGTCAGTGCAATGCATGCATGCAGGGTCAGAATGAGGCGCGTAGCGTATTCCCGCTGGAACTGAGAGTCTGTCCTGGATTGGAGTTCAGAACGGTTCTAAGCTTCGAGCGCTCTATGTGGGTGCTGGGGGATCGAACCGCGGTCTCTCTGCAAGAAGAGTTCTGAAATTCTTAAGAATTAGTATGGGGGCTGGAGAGATGGCCGATGCGGTAAGAGCCCTAACACGTGTGCTCTTGCAGAGGACCCCGGGTTTGACTCCCCAGCATCCACATTGCGGCTGGACAACCTGATACTTTGACTCCAGTCCCATGGGGAATCCGACGCCCGCCTTCGACCTCTACAGCATTTGCAATGAACATGGGTGGCACAGACATACATTGCAGACAGGTACATTCTACATCAACAAAAATAATAAAGAAGTACAATAAAAATAAATTAAAGAAAAAGAGAATAAAAAACGTAAGAATATATTTTTTCATTATGTTAAATGTTGGACTGTATAAAGCAGTATTACTAATTACCAGTCTCTAAGCGGATCATTTGATTGGATTACACTTGAGCCTAAAATTGTGCCTTTGATTTTAAAACTGAAAACTGCTGATATAAAGTATCCAGGGTGTTTATATACTGGTTTGTTGTGAGAATAATGGAAGATTGGAATAGTGGCATGGATTTTACCCTTCAAGAAGTAGCCTAAGGGGTGGAGAGATGGGTCCTCACTTAAGGGCCCTGGCTGCTGCTCTTCAGCAGAGGACCTAGGGTTCTAGTTTCCCACGCAACCCACATGGTGGCTTATCGTCACGTGAAAACTCAAGTTCTAGAGGCCTCTGCACATGCCAGGTGTACTTACATAAATGGACAGAAACACAGTTCCGAAAAGGTAGCCGATCAGAATCACTATTTTAATTTGGAATGGATTGGATTTACTAAGCTCTAAGCGTCGAAACTGAAAAGGCGTGTTTAAAGTATTTAAAAATTCATTTGGAAGTATAATTTTAATAACAATTTTGGACCTTAACTCACCTACTCGTTTGTGCTGTGAAAACATTACTTTGTGACTAAAAAGTTTGAATTTATTTAAACATGAAATTTAACAAATAGCTATGGCATAAAAACGATAAAACGACTTTAATACTAATGTTTTCCTTTGTTTATCGTAAGAACAGGCTCCTAATCAAAAGCAGCATGCAGATAGTAGTGGATTCAGAATCAAGGAAAAGAACCATTGGGTCTGGGGAACCTGGAGTTCCTACCAAGAAAACATGGTTTGATAAGTAAGCTGGCAGGGAAGATTGGAGAATTTTATTGTGCATTCATTATTGATGCGTTATATGACTCACATATTTTCTTTAACAGAAATGTTTAAGTATTATTCCATTTTGTAAATAGCTCTTTCAACGATTGTTGGGTGATGTTCTAGAAATATTTAAGTTTCATAATACAGAAATGACATTTGCTTACTATAAAAGTTGGAGGTGCTAGCAGTAGCCGAAAAATTTTCGCTCTTCCCTTTTCCTCTTCCTCTCAAAAAAAATAACCCTACTACTAGCAACGGTTGGACATGTCATGAACATCGAGGCTGTTAGCAGGATAGTCATGAGCCCTCTGTCAACAGAAAGAATTGCGATAATTTGGAGAAGAGACTCTTAGCACTATCCTTTAGGAGAACGTGCAAAGAGCTTTTCGGGGATGGAGACGACTGATGCGGCGTACACATTGAGTTCAGGAAAGCTTTAGGAGAAAGATGAAGAAAGAATTAGAGTAGACAGTGGGATTGTTCACGTTCTATAAGTTTTGGCATGTGTAAGTAGCAAAAGAGGACATATTTTGGATCAAGTTATGCCCTTCCTTTTTGTGTGCCAACAGTATGTCNTTTTTTTTTGGTCTTTTTGAGACAGGGTCTCCCTGTAGCCCCAGCTGTCCTGGAACTCACATTGTAGAGCAGGCTGGCCTTGAACTCACAAAGATCTGCCTGCCTCTGCCTCCCAAGTGCTAGGATTAAAGGCATGCGCCACCACGCCTGGCTCCTAACAATCTTTTAAGTTGCTAATTGGAGTCTCTCAGATTTTGAACATATTTCTTATGTATTTGAAGAACTTTTGTGGTAGGTGTGAGGTGTAATTCAAGTTTGTGCCTCCTCAGGTATCGTAGGACCGGTTCTCTTCAGATATCATAGGACCTGTTCTTCAGATATCATAGAACTGTTCTTCAGGTATCGTAGGACCTGTTCTTCAGATATCGTAGGACCTGTTTTCTTTAGATATCATAGGACCTATTTTTTTTTTTTTTTTGGTAAATTTTTAATTGACATTTTGTGTATTTCATATAGAACATCTCAGTCGGTCTTAATTATCGTTATACCCTCTTCCTTATTTCACCCTTCCATAGCCTCTCCACTCTAATTCTGTCATTGGGGTTAAGGCCCATTGTGAAGTTAGTGCAGTGTAAGTTCATCCTCTGGGGTCTAGTCAGCCTATCTAGAGTCCTTCCCTTTAAGAAGATCAGCTCTTCCTCACCCAGCAGTAATCAGCTGCCAGTAATTCTTTGACTTAGATTGGGACTTGTCCATTTCCACAGTTCTGCACTGGAGTTTTGTCTACTTTAGTTTGCATGGATCTTGTGCATGCTGACACCATTGCTGTGGGCTCTTATGAGCAAGGTCCTAGGAACCTGTAGGACTGTTATTTTCATATGACCATTCACATCCTCCTTGGCTCTTAAAATCTTTCTGCTCCCTCTTTGGCAGTGGTCCTTGAGCCCCTGGGTGGGTGAACTTTAATATAGGAATTCTGCTCAAGGACCTGTACTCTGAAGACCCTGACTCTGTACACTTTGGCCATTTGTGCTATTTTGTGTTCCAGACCTTCTGTTGCATGAGGGAGATTCATTGATGAGAACTGAGATTGATTCATTAGTGTTCTCTTTACCCCTTGTTCTATGTTCCCTGAGCCTGAGGTGTAGAGGTTGCATTGTAGATGTGCCACTTAGGCTTGGGCATTTCACAATGTCTGTGTGTCTAGTTCTGGTATTTGGTAATAGTCTTCATCCAGTGCAAAAGAAGCTTCTTTGAGTGGTGATGTATTCTTACTCAAGAGTATTTGGACTTATTTATTTTTTTGGTCTTTTCGTGACAGGGTCTCCCTGTAGCCCAGCTGTCCTGGAACTCACTCTGTAGACCAGGCTGGCCTTGAACTCACAAAGATCTGGCTGCCTCTGCCCTCTTTGAGATCCTTAATGTATATACTTCTTGAATATACTTTAATAAAAAAAAAAAAGTCTTATTTTCTGTCTGGCATGGTGGTGCACGCCTTTAATCCCAGCAAAGGCAGGCAGATCTCTGAGTTCAAGGCCAGCCTGGTCTACAGAGTGAGTTCCAGACAGCTGGGACTACAGGGAGGCCCTGTCTCAAAAAGACCAAAAAAAAAAAAAATCTTATATTTTGAAACAAGGTCTCACAATATGTTGCAGTAATTGGCCTAGAACTCACTCTGTAGACCAGGCTGGCCTACATCTCACAGAGATCCACTTTCCTCTGCCTCTTGAGTTCTGAGATATGTCACTACGCCTGGCTTGAATATTTTAAAATCTCCTTGAGGAAATTTAATAATTACCATCCCAGGAAATTTTTTTTTTTAATTGCTTCTATGCAAGTGATACACACATTGCCTGTAATGGGAAATAGCCCCCTAAAATGTTAATTGCCTTTTTTTTTTAAATTTTTTTTTTTTTTTTGAGACAGTTGTAGCTCCACCTGGCTTGGAACTTGCTACATAGACCAGGGTGGCCTTGAACTCATAGATATACACCTACCTCTGCCTCCCAAGTCCTGGGATCAAAGGCATGCACCACCACATCCAGGTTCAATTTTAGTTGCTTGTGATACTTACCCATCCTTTGAGTTTCTCTCTTGCCCTGGTTACTTTTCTTTCTTTGGATCACTTTAGCACTTTGTGAAGAATACATATATGTGTGTGTGTGTGCATGTGTGAGTGCAGGTGTTCATGGAGTCCAGAGGAGGGTGTCAGATCCTCCAAATTTGGAGTTACAGGCGGCTGGGAACCTCCAGATGTTCATTCTGGAAACTTACAAAGTGGTACTTACTGTTAACTACTGAGCCATCATCTCTTCAGCTCTGTATGTTATTTTTTTAAAAAAACCATACCGATATTTCCTGCTTTTTCTGGTAACTGCGATTTTAAGCTGTGTCTTAACTGGCCAGGAATGTTGGCGCACACCTTTAATCCCAGCACTTGGGAGGCAGAGGGAGGAAGAAGGAGGCAGATCTGTGAGCTTGAGGCCAACCTGGTCTACATAAAGCACTCCAAGCCAGCTAGGGTTAAAGGAGATCTATCTCAAAAAAAAAAAAAAAGTTTTGTCTTGCTTCTTTGGAATGTCATAAATATATGCCATTACAGTGTAGTATTACTTTGTAAACTCAGCCAGTACAGTGCAGCCTGACTTGAGGGAGCATATAAATTTTACCATTTTGCCATTGGGGCTGTGGTAATTTCAGCTTTTCATGCTTATTGTTGCAAGTTATGGGGCTGAAGGGATGGCTTGACGGTTAAGGGTACTGAATGCTCTTGCAGAGAACCTGGGTACAAATCCGAGCCACCCACATGGTGGCTAACAGTGGTTCATAACTCCAGTTCCAGGGTCTCCAATGCCTTTTGACCTCCATGGGCATTGGATGACACGTGGGCACATAACACACATGCAGGCAGTACGTGTATGAACACATGAAATAAAATAAATGAACTGTTCTTACTAAGAGTTACTTGTCTGACATACTTATTTAAAAATTTGAAGCTGGGCATGGTGGTGCACACCTTTAATCCTCCTAGTCCTTGGAAGGCAGAGGCAGGTGGATCTCTTGAGTTTAAGGCTTACACAGCTTAAGGTCTATACAGTGAGTTCCAGGACAGCTGGGGACTACAACAGGGAGACCCTGTCTCAAAAAGACCAAAAACAAACAAAAACCCCCCCCAAACAACAACAACAAAAAACCACAGTGTGTGTTTATTAATTGTACTTTTATACTTAATACTTTATTATTTTTTATTAAAAATTTTTTTTATTAATTTTATTTATTTCTGTATGTGTATGAATGTACTGTCTGCATGCAAGTCTGTGCACCCGTGTCGTGCAATGCCGCGGAGGTCAGAAGAGGGTCTCGGATTCCCCTGGAACTGGAGTTCTCCTGGAATTGGAGTTTCAGACGGTTCTTGGCCGCCATGTGGGTGCTGGGGATCGAACCCGGGTCCTCTG
>VZQC01002218.1:2621810-2719126 GCA_009823505.1 Rhizomys pruinosus | reverse complement strand
AGAGGTCAGAAGAGGGCGTCGGATTCCCCTGGAACTGGAGTTCTCCTGGAATTGGAGTTACAGACGGTTCTCAGCCGCCATGTGGGTGCTGGGGATCGAACCCGGGTCCTCTGCAAGAGAGTTCTGAAAATTCTTAAGAATATACTTAAGTGGGGGCTGGAGAGATGGCCTAGCGGTTAAGAGCACCGAGTGATCTTGCAGAGGACCCGGGTTTGATCCCCAGCATCCACATGGCGGCTGACAACCATCTTTGACTCCAGTCCCAGGGGAATCCGACGCCCTCTTCTGACCTCTACAGCATTGCATGACATGGGTGCACAGACGTACATGCAGACAGTACATTCATACACATAAATAAATACATAAATACAATAAAAAAAATAAATTAAAAAAAAAGAATATACTTAAGTATATTTTTCATTATGTTAATGTTACTGTTTAAGCAGTTTACTACTTACCAGTTCTCAGAGGTCATTTGATTATTACACTTGAGCCTATAAATTGTGCCTTTGATTTTAAAACTCTGAATATAAAGTATCCAGGTTGTTTATATACTGGTTTGTTGTGAGAATAATGGAAGATTGGAATAGTGGCATGGATTTTACCCTTCAAGAAGTAGCCTAAGGGGTGGAGAGATGGGTCCTCACTTAAGGGCCCTGGCTGCTCTTGCAGAGGACCTATGTTTAGTTCCCAGCACCCACATGGTGGCTTATCAGTCACGTGAAACTCAAGTTCTAGAGGCTCTGCACATGCACAAGGTGTACTTACATACTGGCAGAACACTCATTTCCATAAAGGTAGCCTACAGAATCACATTTTAATTTGGGATGTGAGATTTACTAAGCTAAGTGTGAAATGAAAGGCTGTTTTTAAAGTATATTAAAAATTTCTTGGAAGTATATTTTAATACAATTTTACTCCTTTTGCTTGTGAAATACATTACTTTGGACAAAAAGTTTGAATGTTTTTAAATGAATTTAAAGAAATAGCTATGATAAACATAAAATATTAATACATGTTTTCCTTTGTTTTAATAGAAAAGCCTCCTAATAAAAGCAGCATGAGGATAGTAGTGGATTCAGAATCAAGGAAAAGAACCATTGGGTCTGGGGAACCTGGAGTTCCTACCAAGAAAACATGGTTTGATAAGTAAGCTGGCAGGGAAGATTGGAGAATTTTATTGTGCATTATTGTGTTATTATGATCACATATTTTCTTTAACAAAATGTTAAATTATTCCATTTTGTAAATAGTCTTTCAACTAATATATATTATTTTCTAGAAATTTAGTTTCATAATACAAAGACATTTTCTTATAAAAGTGAGGTAGCTGAGTATAAAATTTTCCTCTTTCCTTTTCCCTCTCTTAAAAAAAATAACCCTACTTAGACCTGTTGGACATGTCATTGAACATGAGCTGTATGCAGGATAGTCATGAGCCCTCTGTCAACAGAAAGAATGGAAATTTGGGAAGAGATCTTAGCACTTCCTGTTAGGAACTGCAAAGAGCTTTTGGGGATGGAGAGACTGATGGGGTATTGAGTTCAGGAAAGCTTTGGAGAAAGGAAGAAAGAATAGAGTATTAGAGTGTGATTGTTCATTTATAAGTTTGCATGTGTATAGGCAAAAGAGGAATATTTTTGGATCACAGTTATGTCCTTTTTTTGTGTGCCAAATGTATGGTGTATATTTCCAATTCTTTTTTCTTTAAGCAGGTTGAGGTGTGGTCATCTTTGCATAAAAAAATTTAAATTTAATTGAAGTCTTAAAAAGGGATACTATTCGCAGTAAGCTAACTTGTAGAAATGGAACAAAAATGTCTGCAGTTTGACTAAATGTAGATAGTAATACCTATTTAGCTAAAAATAAAGTCAAAAGTGGAAAGAAACAAGGGGACTGACATGCTTCTCAACACGCTTCTCACTTGATGTCCATAAATGCTACTGGCAGTGATAATTTGGAAATGTTCTTTGGATGAAAACTTGAATTTCCTTTTAAAGTAGTACTTCAGTTTTGGGGAAAAATTGATTTAATTAAGGAGGTTTTATATATAAAGTTTTATTTCTTTGTAGTAGTTTGGATCAGGATTTCTAAATATATTGATCAAGTTGATTTTTGTTTACAGACCAAATTTTAATAGGACAAACAGCCCAGGTTTCCAGAAGAAGGTTCAGTTTGGAAATGAAAATACAAAACTTGAACTTAGAAAAGTTCCTCCAGAATTAAATAATATCAGCAAACTTAATGAACATTTTAGTCGATTTGGAACATTGGTTAACTTACAGGTAAGAGCTATGAAATGATTCTGTTGTCAGTATTAATTTAAGACCTTAAGAAAATATAGAAAATTTGTTATAATTTTAAGGTTGAAAAATTGAATATTGTTTAGCCTATTATCTGTTACTATAATGAAATACTGGAGACAAGGAAATTAACAAAGAAAAGAGATATCATTGGCTCATAGTTTTAGAGCCTTGATAGTCCAAAATCAAGTGGTACTGTTGGTTTGACTGTTGATTAGAGACTGCTGATGGATGGTGTCAGAACACCAGGACTTCCTAAAGGAAGAAGAGATTGCATCTCAAACCAAGAAGTCAGAGCAGTTCAAGGGTTATTCATACTCTCCTAATATACTCATATATATTCATACTCCTAGTATATTCATACTCTCCTAGTAGCTCAGGGATCCATAAGACCTTGTACAGGCAGCTCCCCTTAGTGACCTAATGACCTGTCCCTAGGCCCTAAAAGATTCACACCATTTACCAGCGATTGCTTCACTAAAAACTGAAACTCTAACACATGATCCCTTGGAGGATATACATCACATCTAAGCCATGAGTGGACATGAAATGAAACTTTTACCTTTTAGCCATCATATGGGTGCTGGGAATCGAACCCCAGTCCTTTGTAAGAGCAGTCAGTGCTCTTAAACCGCTGAGCCATCTCTCTAGTCCTGGTTGTTTTTTTAATGTCCAGATATAAATGTGGTACCTAGGGACTCAGTGGTTACTTGCTATTCTTCCAGAAGACAGTAGTTCAGTTCCCAGAACCCATGCCAGGCAGCTCACAGTGCTTTAACTTCAGCTCAGGATGTCAGACACCATTTTCTGGCCTCTGAGGGTACCTGCACACACGTGGAATATACTCAGGCATCTATACACATACACATGTACAAAATTTATTTTAAATTAGCATGTAAAAATAAACGTGGCATACAAAACTGAACTGTAATAAAGAGATAATCAAGAGATACTTAAGAGCCGGGCATGGTGGCTCACGCCTTTGATCCTAGCACATGGGAGGCAGAGGCAGGTAGATCTTTGTGAGTTCAAAGCCAGCCTGGTCTACAGAGTGAGTTCCAGGCCAGCGGGGACTAAAAAAAAAAAAAAAAACAAAAAGTACAAAAAAAAAAAAAAAAAAAAAAAAAAAAAAAAAGAAGAGAGCTACTCATAGTGGATAAGGTGAATAAGGACAGGGGTACTCGTCCTCATCCATATTTGCATGGTGTACATTTTGGACAGTTAATAGGGTAACAAAAAGACTCTAGGAAAACCTCGTAATAAGATTACCCCGAGAGTAAAATGGTTACAAGTGTGTGAGCCGGATGTGGTGGCGCAAGCCGGGAGCCCAAGCATTGGGTGACTCAGAGAGGCAGGCGGATCTTCTGGTCTACAGAGTGAGCCCAAGGCCAGCCTGGTCTACATAGTGAGCTCCAGCCAGCTGAGACTAAGGGAGACCTTGTCTCAAAAAAAAAACAAAACAAGGAAAATAACAAAATAAAAGTCACAGTATTTATATAAGGTATCTAGTTAAAAAGAAAATGCCAAAAAATAAATACATTGTCTGGAAAGCCTTGAGCGTGCTCGTAGGACCCGACCTCGAAACATCCCCTCCCCCCAATTACTTTTAAGATAGTACTTTTAAGTAGCAAGAAAGTTTCGAAAATATCAACCTGAGATAAGCTAAACACTCTAAAATTTCATTTTTATAAACAATAATGTTTGTTGAAAACTTGGCTACGGGGGAGGGGGGATCTCAAGGTATTATTCAGTACTCTCACCCTACCGTTAAATGCACAGTAATAATACTTTAAGAACTTGAATTTTGGGGGCTGGAGAGATGGCCTAGCGGTTAAGAGCGCTGACCGCTCTTGCAGAGGACCCTGGTTCGGTCCCCAGTACCCACATGGCGGCTAAGAACCGTCTGTAACTCCAATTCCAGGAGAACTCCAGTCCCAGGGGAATCCGAGACCCTCTTCTGACCTCCGCGGCATTGCACGACACGGGTGCGCAGACCTACACGCAAACAGTACATTCATACACATAAATAAATAAAATTAAATTAAAAAAAAAAAAGAACCTGAGTTTTGGCCAGGCATGGTAGCTCATGCCTGTAATCCCAGCACTGAGGGGAGGCAGAGGCAGGCAGATCTCTGTGAATTCAAGGCCGGTCTCGTCTACATAGTGAGTTCTAGGACAGCTGGGGCTACAGGGAGACCCTGTCTGAAAAAGACATTCCCCCTCCCCCAAACCCCTCGAGTTTTATAAATCTAAGCCAAGGTCTAATTTTAGGTAAAATCAAATATAAACTACTGTCATTTTCTTGAAGGATGTTCAAAGAAAAAGTTAAATAATTACAAGTTTCATTATTCTCTGAGCCCCAAAACTGTTAAGTATATCCTACCCTAGAACTGGTAGAAATAAATCTGAAGTATTCTGATGAAATTATCTGGAGAAACAGAAACTGAGATTTTACTACAGTAATTATTTATTTTGCTATAGTCCTATGGCGACCTCGACAGGTAAGAAGTTAATATTAATATCAAAATTCCTGCTTTTGGATTGGAAAAAAACAAAAGAACAAACACAATTCCCGTAATATGCAAGTAACCACTGAGCTCTCTCCAGTCCCTGTATACATTTATATCTGGACATTAAATAAAACAACTGGGACTGGAGAGATGGCTTAGCCTTTTAAGAGCACTGACTACTCTTACAAAGGACCAGGATTCTATTCACAGCACCCACATGGTGGCCAACAACTGTCTGTAACTCCAGTTCCAGGGGAGTCTGATGCCCTCTTCTGACTTCTGTGGGCATTGCACAACACAGCTGGGCGTAGAGACATGAAGACAATATATGCATACACATAGAATATTAAAAAGAATAACTTTGCTGGTAATGTAAAACATGCTCAAAGCTGAATAACAAAATTTATCTCTCTTTTTTTGTGACAGGGTCCCCTTTAAGTCCCAGCTGGCCGGGAGCTCACCCTGTAGACCACGCTGGCCTTGAACGCACAGAGATCCGCCTGCCTCTGCCTCGGGAGTGCTAGGATTAAAGGTGTGCGCCACCACGCCCAGCACAAAATTTATCTTCTATTATATCATTAGTTCTGAGCTGTCTTTTGTGTTTTGTTCCTTTTGCTGTAGCTACATGCTATATTTTTTTATAAAATACATGTTTTTCAAAATCATTAAATCTTATCAGTAAACATTGGTGAAAATGTTTTTGTTTTGATAAATGTATAATTATTAAAATGCTCTTTGAAATCATCCTTATATGTAAATTCCTAAATACTGTTTATTGAATATATTTTCTATGTTCTATTCCACATGATTTTTAAATTCTTTTATAAAAATATTTTTATTGTAGTTTTGTGCATTTCATACAGCATTTCTCAGTCCAATTTAAATTCATTCCCCTTTCCATGCCCCCCACCCCACCCAGTTCATGCATTCTGCCATACATGTCTTAGACATGTATGGTATTTTCGAGACAGGGTCTCCCTGTAGTCCCAGCTGTCCTGGAACTCACTCTGTAGACCAGGCTGGCCTGAACTCACAAAGATCGCCTGCCTCTGCCTCTCAAGATTAAAGGCCTGCGCCGCCCACCGTGCCCAGCAAGGTTTTTTTTTTTTTAATGCAGAGGTTTATTGTTTTGGGCAGAAGTTTACTGTTTCAGTCAGTTCTTTGTCCCAGTCCTTTTGTTGTTGTTGTTCTCTCCAATTTGTATTACTCCAAAGTATGCATCTATATTTATGTCACACATATACCATAGTTATGACATCTGAAAATAAACTGTATGTTAATTCTAAATCATATTTAGGAATTTACATTTTTCCCTTTTAATTTTATATTACTCTAAAGTATGCAAATATACCCTCCACCCATATACCAAAATTACAAAGTCTGAAAATAAGTGGTAGGTTAATTCTAGAACCCATTAAGGGATTCACATTATAAGAGCACAGTTGCTTTCAGATAAAAAGAAATATAACATTAACATTGCTCAGTTTGGCTTACAACTAGAGATTTGGTGCTAGCATCCACAAATGATATACCATTCATTGTTTCTCTGGGACTTTGTTACTTAGTGTAATGTCATCCATTTGCCTGCAAATTTCATGATGTCATCTTTACTGCTGCATAGAATTCCATTGTGTAGATAGATGTACTACATTTTCTCTATCCATTCTTTGGTTGAGGGTCACTTGGGTTGGTTCTAGCTCTTGGCTATTGCGAAGAGAGCTGCAATAAAAATAGCTGTGCATGTATCTGTGGTAGGATGAGTCTTATGGGTACATACCCAGGAGCAGTATGACTGGGCCACGTGGTAGGCTCATTTTTGAGTCTTTTAAGGGTTCTGCACACTGCTTTCCATAGTGGCTGTATGAGTTTACATTTCCACCAGCAGTGGATGAGTGCTTCCCTTTCCCTGCAACCTCTCTAGCATTTGGTATCTTTTTTATTTTTGGTCTGAGACAGGGTTTCCTTATAGCCCCAGCTGGCCTGGAACTCACAGAGATCTGCCTGTCTCTGCTTCCCAAGTGCTAGGATTAAAGGTGTGCACCACCACACCCGGCTTAAAGACGGTTCTTGGCTGCCATATAGGTGCTGGGAATCGAACCCTCTGTAAGAGCAGTCAGCGCTCTTAACCACTGAGCCATCTCTCCAGCCCCATCTTTTTGTTTCTTGGTCCTAGCCAGTCTTATGGAATGAGATATCTTAAAGTGGTTTTAATTTGCATTTCCTTAATTATTACCGATGTTGAAACACTTTTTAAGATGTTTCTCAACCATCTTTACTTCCTCACTGGTGAAGTCTGTTCATCTCTTTACTCCATCTTTTAAGTAGGTCATTTGTTTTCTTGCTTCTTTGTTTTTTGAGTAGTTTATATATTCTGGAAGTTAATGCTCTGTCAGATGTATCACTGGTGAAGGTTTCCTCCCACTCTGTGGGTTTTCTCTTTACTTCCTTGATTGTTTCTTCACTGCCTGAAATCATCCTTATGCCTACTGTTTATTGAATATATTTTCTATATTCTATTCCACATGATTTAAAAAATTTTTTTTTAATTTTATTTCTGTATGCGTATGAATGTACTGTCTGCATGCAGGTTTGTGCACCCTGTCGTGCAATGCCGCAGAGGTCAGAAGAGGGTGTCGGATTCCCCTGGAACTGGAGTTCTCCTGGAATTGGAGTTTCGGACGGTTCTCGGGCCCGCAATGTGGGTGCTGGGGATCGAACCTGGTCCTCTGTAAGAGTGGTCGGTCGGCGCTCTTAACTGCTAGGCCATCTCTCCAGCCCCAATTTTTTAATTCTTAAAATGACATTAAGGAGTGACTTACAAGTTCAGTTTTAAAGTATGGAATCACAGAAAAGTCAAATGAATTGTTCATGTGAAAAATTATATTACTTTTTCATGTGACAGCTAAGGTTTGAGCTACACAATTTGATGTAGACTGTGCTGTTAATCCTCTTACTATGGAGACATTACCTGTGGTTTATATGCTACACATTGTGAAAACTGCGCAAAAGTGTATGGATTTGTATAATCTCATCTCTTGCATGTTGGATGTTACTAATGCTTCTATTACGTAGATCCTTAAAATTTTTTTTTTGTCTTTAAATTTTTCTCACACTCTTGGAAATACTTTTGTGAGAATTAAAAATTTGGGATATTTTATAGATAGTCTTATGTAATTTTTAATTGGAGATAACCAGTAGTTACTGACTTCTCTAGGGTATATGGATCTTGATTATGTCACTCATTGACATAAAGGAATTACATCTCATAAGTGTTACTAAGATTGGAGTTGTGAAATGGGAAACATCCTGATAAAATTCATATAGTCCTCCTTCTCTACTGTTAAATAGAAAGGGCTTTGTTCTATGAGCAGTCCTTGGTTACAGTTTCTCCTGGAGTAAATGGAGGCTGTGGTGAACACAGGTATAACAGGATGCAGAAGGATAGGATCTTACTTGGAAGGACCAATATTTTTGAGGAATTTACTGTATTACATGTTTACATGTTGTTTTAGAAGTAAATTGTTGTTAATATGTTGAATCTTAGGTTGCTTATAACGGTGATCCTGAAGGTGCCCTTATCCAATTTGCAACATATGAAGAAGCAAAGAAAGCAATCTCAAGTACAGAAGCAGTATTAAATAATCGTTTTATTAAGGTTTATTGGCACAGAGAAGGAACTACTCAACAGTTACAAACTACTTCTCCAAAGGTAAGGGAGAAAATTTTTGAGAAATGGAATGCTTCTTGGGGATCTCTTTTTTTTTTTTTTTTTTTTTTAATTTTTATTTTTGTATGTGTATTGGAGATGTATTGTCTGCAGTGTAGGTTTGTGCACCGTGTCGTGCAATGCCGCAGAGTCAGAAGAGGGTGTCAGTATTCCCCTGGACTGGGTTTCTCCTGGAATTGAGTTTTATGGGAAGGTTCTTCAGTCCACTGGGGTGCTGGGGGGTCGAACCCGGGTCCTCTGTAGAGTGGTCGGCGCTCTTAAACCGCTAGGTTGTTTGATTTGGGTTTTCCTAGTCTTTCCCGCAGCCCCCTCTGTGGGGGTCCTCTTTAATTACTAGTGTTTTAATGTGAGAGGTATTTTGAGCGGAGGCTTGTGTTCAGATCTTGGCTTTACTTTTAACTGTAGAGATCTAGAAATAGAATTACTTCACTTCTTCAAAGTATTCTTTTTATTAAACTTGTGAGGTTATTCTTTGGTTTGGAGAATATAAGATCACTATGTTAAAGCATATAAAGAATAGTTCACGGCAAGTAGAGATCTCTCTTAAGGGTGTATATATCTTGTGTGTGTATTATATATCCAGTATGTATAATTATTCTCAATAAGTTTGACACACCACGACATCACACACACACCACACACACACACACACACCATGCAGTTATTTGATTTTTTTTTTTATTCTTTTTTTCTCTCTCCTTGCTTCTACTTTTTCCCTAAGAGAAAATAATAGATTGTTTGGGGAAGTGTTTTGGAACTTAAGTTTGTTTTTTTTTTTGTTTGATGAAATAGTATTCGTTTCATTTTGTCTGTATTTTTTTAGTTATTTTTCTGGCAAAGAAAATTTGTAACCATGAAAAAATTGAAAGGTAGTTGAGGTTTGATTATAAGCCTGTATTTTAAACTACTTTTGTGGATGATTGAGTACAAAATTACAAAGGTTTACTTTTTGTGCTTCTTTGCTTTTTTTTTTTTTTTTTGGTTCTTTTTGAGACAGGGTCTCCGTAGTTCCCAGCTGTCTCTGGAACTCACTCTGTAGACCAGGCTGGCTCTTTGAAACTCACAAGATCCGCCTGCTCCATCTGCCTCTCAAAGTGCTAGGATTTAACGGCGTGCGCCACCACGCCTGGCCAAAAAGCTTTTTTTTTGTCTTTTCCAGGACAGGGTCTCCCTGTCAGGCCCCAGTTTGCCCTAGAAACTCACTACTGTAGACCGGCTTGCCTTGAACTCACAAAGACCACCTGCCTCTTGCCTCCCAAGTGCTAGATTAAAGGCTTGAGCCCACCAGCGCCGGCTCTCGTGCTTCTTTACTAATCAGCTTGTTTAATTATTTTTCCTGTTCTGAGGTAATACAACCATTAGTCCAGCAGCCCATTTTACCTGNCAGGTAAAATGGGCTGCTGGACTAATGGTTGTATTACCTCAGAACAGGAAAAATAATTAAACAAGCTGATTAGTAAAGAAGCACGAGAGCCGGCCTGGTGGGCTCAAGCCTTAATCTAGCACTTGGGAAGGAAGAGGCAGGTGGATCTTTGTGAGTTCAAGGCCAGCCCTGGTCCACATAGTGAGTTCCTAGGGCAACTGGGGCTGACAGGGAGACCCTTCCTGGAAAAGACAAAAAAAAAGCTTTTTGGCCAGGCGTGGTGGCGCACGCCGTTAAATAGTCCTAGCACTTTGAGAGGCAGAGAGCAGGCGGATCTTTGTGAGGTTTCAAAGAGCCAGCCTGGTCTACAGAGTGAGTTCCAGAGACAGCTGGGACTACGGGAGACCTGTCTCAAAAAGAACCAAAAAAAAAAAAAAAAAGCAAAGAAGCACAAAAAGTAACCTTTGTAATTTTGTACTCAATCATCCACAAAGTAGTTTAAAATACAGCTTATAATCAAACTCAACTACCTTTCAATTTTCTTCATGTGTACAAATTTTCTTTGCAGAAAAATAACTTAAAAAATATAGGACAAAACTGAAACTCATCATCTGTTTCAACATTAAAAAAAACAAACTAGTCCAAAACACTTCCCCAAACAATCTATTATTTTTTCTCTAGGGAGAAAAGTAGAAGCAAGGGGAAGAAAAAAAGAATTTCTAGGATAACTGCATGCGTGTGTGTGTGTGTGTGTGTGTGTGTGGTGTGTGTGTGTCAAACTTATGAGATATATACATACTGAGATATATATACACACACACATATATACACACCCTTAATGAGAGATTACTTGCCGTGAACTATTCTATATGCTTTACATAGTATCTTATAGTTCTCCAAACCAAGAATAACCTCACAGTTTAATAAAAGAATACTTTGGAGAAGTGAAGTAATTTTTTTCTAGTCTCTACAGTTAAAAAGTAAAGCCAAGATCTGAACACAAGCCTCCTGGCTCAAATACCTCTCCTTAAAACACTGTATTAAGAGGATCCCCCAAGAGGGGGCTGGGAGAGATGGCCTACTAGCGGTTAAGAGCCGCCGACCACTCTTACAGAGGACCCGGTTCGAAATCCCCCCCAGCACCCCATGGCTGAGAACTGTCCTAAACTCCAATTCCAGGAGAAACTCCAGTGCCAGGGGAATCTGACAACCCTCTGCGGACATCTGCCGGGCATTGACGACACGGGTGCACAAACCTACATGCAGACAATACAGCTCATACACATACAAAAATAAAAATTAAAAAAGGTCTCCCTGTAGTCCCAGCTGTCCTGGAACTCACTCTGTAGACCAGGCTGGCCTTGAACTCACAAAGATCCGCCTGCCTCTGCCTCTCAAGTGCTAGGATTAAAGGCGTGCGCCACCACGCCTGGCCAAAAAGCTTTTTTTTTGTCTTTTCCAGACAGGGTCTCCCTGTAGCCCCAGTTGCCCTAGAACTCACATTGTAGACCAGGCTGGCCTTGAACTCACAAAGATCCACCTGCCTCTGCCTCCCAAGTGCTAGGATTAAAGGCTTGAGCCACCACGCCCGGCTCTCGTGCTTCTTTACTAATCAGCTTGTTTAATTATTTTTCCTGTTCTGAGGTAATACAACCATTAGTCCAGCAGCCCATTTTACCTGTTATGAAACAGTCAGTCAAAGAGCGGTTGGGTCCTGTACCTTCAAGCACTGTTGAACCAGCAGAAGCCCAGAGCGCTACTTCAGACCTCCCCCAGGTAAATAGAAGGCCTTCTCAATATGCCTGCCAAATCATAGTTCTCAGAAAATTAGTTTTCCTTGGTAACTAGTATTATAGTTAATGTTCTACAAAGAAATGTGAACTTTATGTATTTGAACTCCACATGTTAGTTTTACCATAACATTTTCACTGTCTTCTGCTATAGTATTTGAATCTTATTTTTTTCTAGTTAAACTTAAGAGATAGATCTCTTTTTCACTTTTTGGAGGAGATTATTCCAACAAAATTGCTTTAAGAGTGAAGTTCAGTATACCAAAGTCTTCCTTTTCACATCATCTTCTTAATTAGGATTCTGTTCTCTAGATAATTATATAATAGAATGATTGGAAAATTTTTGGGAAGAAGTAGCATAAAACATCAGGTTAAGCATGGTTGATTGATACTATATTGTTTAAAGTACTCATTCACCTTGCTCAGAGCTTTACATCACTTAGTATGGATTATGGGATGCTCTTTTCCATATGTCATTTTTCCCCCTACTTCTGTACTTGAGTGGCAGTTTCTGTTGCCACACCCTTAGTCTTAGAAACTTGAAATATCTGGAGAAAAAGGAATGTTAAGATTTACTGTATAAATAGAATTTTCCTATTTAGTTAGTATATGTCATGTTATTAACACGTTCTTTCTAGATAATTCCTGAAATGTAAGATAATGAGGTCCTATACAAAAATGTTTGATACAAATTGGTGATTTAAAATTTTTTTAAGTTTTTTTTTTTTTTTTTTTTTTCCTTTCTTTTTACTTTTAGACAGGGTCTTCCACTGTCCCAACTAGCCTCGAACTTTTAGCTCCAGGCTGGCCTTGGTCTCACAGAGAATACCTTGCCTCTGCCTTACTTGGGCTACGATTAAAGGTGCGTGCCACCATGTCTAGCCTGTGAATTGTTAGTTTTTGAAAAAATTTTATCTAGATAATCAGGAAATACAGTTTACTATGTTATAATCACTCAAATTAATTTTATTATTTTTTAGAGAATATTTTGTGTGTATGAGTGTATCGCCTACATGTACCCATGTTGTGCAGTACCCGTGGAGGTCAGAAGAGGGCATCAGATCCCCTGAACTGGGGTTACAGATAGTTATTAGCCTCCATGTGGGTGCTTGGAATTGAACCCAGGTCCTCTGCAAGAACAATCAGTGCTCTAACAGCTGAGCCATCTCTCCCGTCCTCAAATCTATTTTAAAATGTGCAGACTCTGTACTTGTTAACATAAGATTGTAAGAATTTACGATTACATTATCTGTGGAAGGAACTTTGGAAACCAGCTGCGTAAGGACCAACTAGACATCATAGTTTCATGATTAACATTGAAGTCTGTTTCTGATTTTCACATTTCTCCCTTATCCTTTGTTTCCCTTTCCCTTTTCTTCTCTCTCCACCTCTTAAGAAAGGGCCTCAGTTTCTGAGGTTGGTGTAGACTCGGTAGCTTATTAGTAGTATCAGGATGTTCAAAGTCCCAACAGACTAAATATATGTTTGGGGAAACACTGAATATGTCCATTTTAATTTTTTTAGAATGTAACTAAGTTATCTGTGAAGGACAGGTTGGGTTTTGTATCAAAGCCATCTGTTTCAGCAACTGAAAAGGTAAGAAGGCATGATGTGTTTTGTCTTGGCTTCATAAATGTTTTCAGGTGGCATCTTAATTTTTAATTTTTTTCATAGCTTCAAACTCCTGCTTCTTAATAGTATCTATATTTCTTACCCCTACCTATTTGCTTTATATTTGCTGAGAAAGAAAAATACTAGCCTTTTTTTTTTTTTTGCATCAACATTTTAACACTTGCTTCTCTATTTCCATGTACTCCATTTTTTTGTTTTCTTTTATATACTTTTTTCTTTAGAGACATTGTACATTTTAGTTTGAAAATTTGAGCAGCCTAATAGAAAGAGTCATGAACTAGGACTTTTATGTGAGTTTGACCCCTGGCTCTTCATTTTACTAACTGCATGTTGTTGGGCAGTGCTTATAACCTTTCTGAATCTTTTTACTCACTTGCTTTGTTAAAGTATCCTGTAAATGGAAAAGATGGTATACATTTTATTATTAACAGTTTACAAATGTACTTAGGATTTCTTTCTTAAAATGAGATGGTACATACATATTATTAAGACCATTTATAGATCTTCTTTATAGATATATATTTTCATGTTTAGGTATGGGTGACTACTCTGGTAGGTAGTCTGGTAGGTAGTTTTGAATTATGTGAAATCATAGAATATTAGAATTGAATGATCCTGAAGATCAAATTATACCAAAGCCCCAAAGGGCTTATGATTGATCTGGATATTAAGAGTTACTGAGCCAGACCAGCATCTCTTGTCTCCTATTTCTAGTCCATGGCTCTTTCCAGTCTGAAGATTACAGTGGAAATTCAGGTCGAAAGCAAACAAAGCATCTAGTGAGATAGCTGTCCTGCTGTCATCATTCTTTAGTATATTGTCCCTTATTTACTTTGTTAAACTTTGCCATTTCTAGAAATATGAAATTCAGTCTGTGCATGAGACACTTCTTTTGGGCATCTCAGTGCCTGAAATGAATTATTTCTCATATTGAATAGTTAATTTAAATTTCTAGTCCTCACCTCAAGAAATGATTTCTCAAGTAGTATAATCTTCCAGCTTTAAGGCCGTGTGCTTGTGGTCTGCTACTTTTTCTCTGCTTCCTTCAGGTCCTTGGCTTTTGGGTGACTTATATTGTTGCTATCCTGTCAGACCTATTTTAGTATTAATTTATTATAGATAATTTGAGTATCTTAGCTAAAATTACTTTAATTCCCAGCCCATAGACTCCTTGATAATTGTTCTGTTGCTTTCGCTCTAGCCTGCCTTTTCTACCTTGGGGAATATCTTTGTATGTATTGATTCCATGTATACCTCTCTTTTGTGTTCTCTCACCTTTTTTCTAGCCCATTCTTTATTTTTTGTCTCCAGCTCTAGCTTCTTTGTGATATTTCTGGAGTGCATTCTCTTTGCTAATTAAATGTCCTCATGTATCATCAGTTTTAGCTACTAAGTTTAATAGGATGTTAATTTTTCAGTGATGTGGTTTTGCAATCTAAGATGCCCTGCTAGTAGCCTCTGTGCATGATCTTAAGCTGGTATTTGTACTTGGATGTTTGAAGGGGAAGTTGTGTGGTATAATTAAGCTGCATTAAGAGACTTCAGTTGCTCACTCAGCCATTATTGATGACACTGAATTTCTTTGTTCTTTGAACTATAAAACAGTTCTGATTACCTTTTGATTTTAAATTTGGATAAGTATTATTTTTTAGTACATTGTCCTCTGGAAACTTTACTGGGTTATTTTTTCTTTCAGGGAAATTGGACTTACTTGAAAGATTTGCTGTACTTTGTGAGAACTAGGTTGTTGTAGCAAAAATTGATTCTGGATTGTAAATAGCTTTTCTTTGGTATTTGATAAAATATTTCTCTGTAAGATCATTTATCCCTACATTATCTTTGATTGTATAAAGATAAAAAATCAAACTCACGAAACAGAATGATGGTTATTGGGCTGAGAGGAGGAAGTTATGGAGATGTTGGTTAAAGGATGTAAAATTTCAGTTAAGTCAGAGTAAATTCAGAATGTAAGCCCAACAAGGTTGACTACATGGTTGAAATCATAGTATTTTGTTTTTTTCTTTTGGTCTTTTTCGAGACAGGGTCTCCCTGTAGTCCCAGCTGTCCTGGAACTCACTCTGTAGACCAGGCTGGCCTTGAACTCACAAAGCTCCGCCTGCCTCTGCCTCCCAAGTACTAAGGCGCGCCATCACGCCTGGCTCAATATTTTTTTTTTAAACATTTTTTTTCTATGTGTCTGAGTGTATTGCTTGCATTGTGTAAGTGTACCCATGTCATGCAGTGCCTGCAGATGTCAGAAGAGAGCATTGGATTCTCCTGGAACTAGAGTTACAGACGGTTGGTTGTCAGCAGCCATGTGGGTACCAGGACTCCAACTCTCTTGTTAGCCATCATGTGGATTCTGGGAACCAATCCAGTTCCTCTCGGAGAACAACAGTGCTCTTAACCATTGAGCCTTCTCTCCAGCCCCAGTAATTGATATTCTTAAAGAATATTTCTAAAATATTTTATATGAGTAACTTTAAATCATGTTCTTCTTACCAGAATTTTCTATTTGGCAAGTGTAGCATAGAAAGTATATCTGTGCTGCTTTATATTTAGATTTGCTGAATAGACGATTATTTACTCGACATAATCACTTATATTAATATTCCTATATATTATTACTGAGATACATCTTACTGCTTTTTATTAAATTTAGTTTCTTCTGCTTTAAATACCTGTTAGAACTACTTCTGTTGAGTTTTCTGCATTCTTCAGTATTAAATTTCAATTTGAGCAGTAGTCATTTAAAAATGATGCTTTCATTACTTAATCTTATATAGTAACTTCTTTTAACACAATATTTTCCCTTTCATTCTTATCAGGAAGTAAACTTTTATTTCATATACTGATAGTATTACTACTGATATTTACATAGGAAATAAAGATGTGTTAATAGAGTGTTACCTTTTTAAGGAATTGACTTTTGTGTTGAAATAGGTCTTGGGCTGAAAAGATGGCTCAGCTGTTAAGAGCATTGGCCCCTGTTGCAGAGATCCACAATTCCACAAGGCCACTAACAGCCATCCTCGTTCTAGTTCCAAGAACTCTGATGACCTCTTCGGGCTTCCATGGGCATTGCATACATGGGTTCATTTACATTCATGCACACATACTTACATACATAAAATAAAAATAAACATTCCTCCAAAAATTTTTAGAAAGAAAAATAGGTATTAGTAAAAAACATAGCACAAAAAATTAAAAAAACCCAAAAGACAAAAACAACAAAAAAAATAGCACATGAATCATCTTTTCACTCATCTTAGTTTATCTTTGATATTAAATTTCACAAGGATATTGTAGATAAGGAAAATTACAAACCAGTTGCTGTTATGAACATAGGAACAAATATTCCAGATAGCAAATTCTTTAGATGGGTAAAATACACACTGCATCTTGGCCAGTAGAGATTTCTGGAATTTCAAGATTGATGAGAAAATCTGTTCAACTGAGCACACTAGCATCTTAAGTGAGGGAAAAATCGTATATGATTACCTCAGTAGAAAAATCATTTGGTGAAATGTTAAGCACTGCAAAGTAGGTATAGACTGAAGCTTTCTTACTTTGGTAAGGAATATTTGAATCCTACTCCACTAGAACTAACGTTAAATTATATTGGTGAAATATATTGTGTATCCCCCACCCAATTGCCAAGATCAAGAATGAGACAAAGAAGTCCACTCTAATCATTTTTAGTTTTGTTCTGTAGGGTCTAACCAGGGTGATGAAGTGAGAAAATGAAAAAAAAAAGTATTATAAAGTTTAGAAAGGAGGAAACAAAACTGTTTATACAGTGATGGCATGATTATATATGTAGAAAATAATTTACAGATGAGATTAATAGGTGAGTGCAGTCACATTACTAGAAGTTAAACCAGCAACATTAAGATAATGTGTAAAAATTATAGTACTTGAAAACCAGAAAGGACAATGGAAGTGGTGCAGCTTTTTGGAAAGGGCTCTACTCATGCTTTGTGTTCTTTCTTAGCAATGGTAACTTAATTCAGTCTGATGGATTTTCTGCTTCCTTTACTGTTTTCGTTTTTCATTTTAATTTTTTTTGACAGTTGTAGATCTAACATGGGTCCTTGTACATGCTCAGTAAGCATTAAACCACGAGCTATAGACTCAAGGCTTTGCATCTGAGACAGAGTTTTGCTCTTCTGCTCCAGCTAGCCTTGAATATAATATATAGTCAAGGCTGGCCTAGCATCCTCCTGTCTTTCCCTCCCACGGACCACCAGGCCTGTATAAGTGTGGATAGTCTTTACTATTCAAATTCCTGCCACCTAAACTTTATAACCAACTAGGTTCAAATAAAAAGTGCAATATTTGTACGCATAAAGTTCATTTCCAAGGCATGTTCCAGTTTTGCATTTTTGCACATTTGAAATTGGGCTGTGTTTCATCATTGTTTGTTTTTAATTAGGAGACCTTAAGATGAAAGCTTTCTGCAGTGTATTATCATGTGTCCTATTTTGGCAGGAGGAAGTCATTGAATAGAATAAGGACATAGGACTGCTTGTAGAGGGTCTTCTGTTCTTACTCACTTTGATACTTACTCACTTTGATACTTACTCACTTTGAACCTGCACTCCTTAGCCTGATAGATGTTGAGTAGGCCTAATAAGGCCTGTTCCTGATGCACTGAAGATGGAGAAATATTAGATCAAATAAACTAATATGAGTTTCTTTGCTTTTGGGTTTTTATTTTTATTATAATGTATTTTTGCCCTGGAAAATAGGGTTATGATGCTTACTGTTGCAAATTTATTACAGTATGGAGATCTTTTTTGTTCATATTTAAGTTCCTAGGGAATTCTTATGAAGAAAGAACCAAAGTGGCCTGCCTTTTGCTTCTCCTTTGCAAAATGATACACAAATTAAGCAATTTGTGACATGATAAAGTATATGTAGAAGAAATTCTCCACAATTACTCCACTAGAGTCACTGAAATTAAATAACAAACTAAGTCTGTTTACTCTGTATTTTAATAAAACTATTTCATGCTTATAGCAATATCTGACATTTTACTTTGAAGAAAGTTACCTATCAAATTTTTGTGAACATCAATATTTCCTTTTTTTCTCTTTTTTTTGGGGGGGGTATATTTTGAGACAGGGTCTCCCTTTTAGTCCCAGCTGTCCTGGAGCTCACTCTGTAGACTGGCTGACCTTGAACTCACAGAGATCCACCTGCCTCTGCCTCCCGAGTGCTGGGGTTAAAGGCGTGTGCCACCACACCCGGCTTCCTTTTTATTTAAAACATTAGTTGTATTATACAAACTTAGTATAATTACAGTATTCTAGGTTTTCATTTATTTTCTAAGACATTCATGTATACTTAGAAGAGTAATGAGTGGCTCACTTTTTATTCTCGTTTCCTGATGAAAGATTGGAAAGTGGTCTCCAGATTGCTATTTGTGTAATAGAGAAGATGGCAACATTTTAGTAGGGAAAAAAGTAGTGTTACTTATGTCATTTATACTCTTATGGTTTTGTGTTATCTTTTAGCCTATGAACTCTTAAGATATTAGAAACAATAGTTTTTCCTCTGGAAAATTACAGTGAATGGCTACTTGTTTAGGTTTTATTTGTTTGTTTATTTATTTGGCTTTTGAGTCAGGGTCTCCCTTTAGTCCCAGCTGGCCTGGAACTCACTATGTAGACCAGGCTGGCCTTGAGAGATCCATCTGCCTCTGCCTCCTGAGTGCTGGGATTAAAGGCATGTGCCACTGGACCTGGCCCCCTTGTTTAGGTTTTATGGTATCTCAATCTACCTAAAGAAAGGAGATCTTTTCTAAGAGCTGGTAACCAATAACCTCATAGAACTTAACACATTTTTGGTTTGAAGTAAATACCAAACACCCTTTTTGCCCCAGTTAAACATTGTGCATTAAAGGTTTTCCAGCCAGGCATGGTGGCGCATGGCTTTAATCCTAGCACTTGGGAGGCAGAGGCAAGCGTATCTCTGAGTTCAAAGCCAGCCTGGTCTACAGAGTGAGCTCCATCCAGGACAGCCAGAGCTACAGGGAGACCCTGTCTCAAAAAGGCCAAAAAAAAAAGTTTTCCACTTGTTTAGTTTAGTGTGAAAATGCTGAGTATTTATGTTTCAAGGCACTATTTTAGATACTGAAAAATACAGTGGTGAACCAAGTGAAAAAGTCCTCTCTGCTTAAGGAGAGAGCTTTGGGTTTGAATTTTCACCACCACCAAGATGACCATTCTGAGGTCCCCAAAGTGCTCTTTACCTAACCATAGTCTCAATTCCATGGTTAACAAGACTTTGGTATAAGAAGCACAAAGAAGATAAGACAAGATCCTTGGTCTAAGGCCCTTACAGTGCAGACAGGAAGGAAGACATATACTACCAGGGTATTTTTCAACTGCATAATTAATAACATTTAAGAGTAGTAAGTTGCATTCTTCTATCATAACTGAAGGAATGAAAATTCATGTAAGAACTGGGCAGAAGAGAAAACTGATTAGTCTTTTGGTGTCTGCTGAACCTGAGCTTGGTTTAAGAGGAAAAGATTATTTCAGGTAGAAGGAGCATTGTTAGCAAAGGAATGGAGAGTGACTGCTGCATTTATTGGAAATACAAATTAGGAACTTTGTAAGGTGATAATCATTCTCTACGTGTGCCCTGGTTTTGTAATTTTTCCTTTAGTCAGTAGAGATAGTAGTTAATATATTCAGAAACTGGTATTTTCTTAGAAATAGAGTAGTACTTTTTTTTCCCTTGATTTCACATTGTATGTGTTTGGCTTTTTTTTTTTTTTTTTTTTTCTCCTGTGGATATTTTGTGAGTGACATTTTTTTTTTCATGTTAGGGCTTATCACTCATTTACATCACTCCTTTCAAGTCATGAAATGTAATTTAGTTATTAGAATTATACAATACATTTAGTTCAACATGGTTTTGACAGATATGCTTTAAAGTTGAGTGTCTTAGAAAACAAGACTTAAGAAATTATGAATGGTTGATAACATTTTTTTTTTAAGATACTGAATTTTTATTGGTAGGTGTTGTCTACATCTACTGGCCTCACAAAAACGGTGTATAATCCAGCTGCTTTGAAGGCTGCACAAAAGTCCTTACTTGTTTCCACCCCCACAGTTGATAATAATGAAGCACAGAAAAAAAAACAGGTCAGTACAGATAGTATAAAAGATTTGTATATAGGAAGGCTTCTGTGTGTCTATGTATGTTTAGGTACTTACCTCAAGATAAGACTAAAAGATACATTTATGTTGAGTGCTATTAAATGTTGATCGTACATTATGTAGCAATAAATAGTATTTTTTTCTTTAAATGGAATTTTCCCTTGGTTCATCTTTGAAACTTGCATGTTTTAGTTCTGCAGAACAAACCTGTCTATTGTTTTTGTCACCATGCTTCTATAAATCACAGCCATCCTTCTTCCTTTGGATTGTTCTGTTTATTCTTAGACTCTAATGGTATTTTGATTCTTAACTCTAGGAGGCACTGAAACTTCAGCAGGATGTAAGAAAAAGGAAGCAAGAAATTTTAGAAAAGCACATTGAAACACAGAAGGTAAAATATATTTGGGAAAATATTTACCAATCTTGTAATTTAGTGAATTTAATCTTACACTATTTAAACATCCAGACAAGCAGATTTCCTATAATTTGTAGTGGTAAAAATGAAAAAAACTTATCAATGATATTAATATATATAATTATTTATATATATATAATATATTATATATATAATATATATAAAATAATATATATAAAATATTATATATATTAATATATATTTTTAGTCTTTTTGAGACAGGGTCTTCCCATAGCCCCAGCTGCCCTGGAACTCACTCTGTAGACCAGGCTGGCCTTGAACTCACAGAGATCTGCCTGCCTCTGCCTCCGCTTCCCAAGTGCTAGGATTAAAGGTGTGCGCCACCACGCCTGGCTTAAAGACAGTTCTTAGCTGTCATGTGGGTGCTGGGAATTGAACCAGTGTCCTCTGCAAGAGCAGTTGGTGCTCTTAACCACTGGCAGCCCCTAAATTAATATTTTGGAGTTGAAGAAACATGAATTAATGAGTAGAGTTTAAATGAAACTGGTTCTCAACATGAAATGAAATAAGGTAGTATTCTATTACCTCTGTTACTGTATAGTAATATTAAAGAATAATAAAATAGAATTATTTTCTCATTGTTGATAATGTACCTTTCTTCACTGGTTTGGCAGCTTCCCGTTTTTCAATACAGCAGTTAAAAAGCGCTGTCTGTGATTATTTGGCATATGTCTAGTCCAAATTGAAGTATACGTTATCAAATACACACCAGATTTCACCCATCTAGTATGAAAGAAAATAAGTCTTTTAGTAATTTTTCATTGAAATGTGCATATTGCTTTGTTAGGCTAAATAAATCACTGAATTAATTTTACTTTTTTTTTTGTCTTTTTAATGTGATTGATTAAAAATCACTCGTGTGTGGCTAAATCAGTGGCTCAGTATTTAAGGGCAGTTGCTGTAGGACCCGAGTTCAGGTCCTAGTACCTACAACCACCAGTAACTCCAGCTCCAGGGGATCTGATACCCTCAGGCACTTGCAGAAATGTAGCAGGCATGCACATACATGAATAAATAATAAAGTAAATCTTTACTTCTGGAGCTAACATTTCTTTGGGGTGGTCTTGCTCCAATTTATGACATTTAATTTGTGTCAGTTCTTTCTTGATTGTGTCTTGTAAATGAGGGTTAGTAGAACATTTAAAATGTAGAAACTGTGTTTCAGTTAGACACAGTGATGCACTGTTATAATCCTTTAACACTTGTAGGGAGGCTGAGGCAGTTGAATTGCTAAGTTTGAGTCCAGCCTAGGCTACGTAGAGAGGCTATCTCAGAAAACAAAATAAAATGAGAAATTTATGTCTTTTCTAATTTTGGATATTCTTTATAAAGAGAAGTCACAATACTTTACATAAAAAACTGAAGATAGCCTGGCGTGGTAGTAGATGCCTTTAGTCCCAGCACTTGGGAGGCAGAGCCAGGCGGGTCTCTGTGAGTTCAAGGCCAGCCTGGTCTACATGGTGAGTTCCAAGCCAGCTGGGACTATAGGAAGATCCTGTCTCAAAACTACTTTAAAAAAAAAGAAAAACTGAAGACATCTTAACTCAAGAATTTGTAATTATCCCATCTCTCTGATCCAGACTTATGTTCTAAGAGACCCAAATGTAAAGTGTTAAACAGATTGTCATAGTTAAGATATTGTTAGCATCATCAGGTATGGTGTCTTTATATGCTTAGCTGTTAGCTTTGTCAAGAGTACATAAAGTAAAATTAGTATTTGTGTTACTTTTCTTAAGTCTCTTCTGTTTTAAAATTTGGCAGATGTTAATTTCAAAGCTAGAGAAAAACAAAACAATGAAGTCTGAAGATAAAGCAGAAATAATGAAAACTTTAGAGGTTTTGACAAAAAATATTACCAAGTTGAAAGATGAGGTTAAAGCTACTTCTCCTGGGCGCGGTGTTCCCAAAAGTATAAAAACCAAGACTCAGGTATTCTCACTTATTTTGTCCTTTGTACAACTACTACCTTCTAACATTTTGTTTTGGAATATATCCTTTGTTCAGAATCTGATCACTTATAAGTCTCCTTCCTTTGAAGTTAGAAAGTCAGTTAATAGCTTATGATTTTGGAAAGGTAGGTTAAGGACAAAGTGATACAGGTACTTGATTATGTGGCCAAGGAGTTTGAGCTCCGTATTGTTAACCTAGTTAGTTATATACAAGTTTAGTGGTAGAAAGTAATCTTTCATGAATTATTTACAAAGGGAATAATTTAGATATATTAACCTAAATGATACAAAGTAAGTGAGCAAGATATTTTTAGAGTAGCATGCAATACAGATCATACAGTATGTATACTTAGGATGTATGTGTGAAGTCATGCTGATATTTCTTTTTTTCATATAATTTTTTTTTATTAAACTTTTTCCATAGGTCATACATCATTTCTCAATCGAATCTAGAATCGCTTCCCTTTCCATGCCCCCCACCCCACCCCAGTCCCTGCACTCTGGCATACATGTCCTGTATCTTTTTCTTAGTCTTTTCAGAGGTTTTTTTTTTTTTTTTTCCCCCTCCAGTTCTTTTCTTGTTCTTTCCAACTTGTACTGCTACAGTCATATTGAAATTTCTAATTGTAATCCAAATCACATGATTCTCCTTTAAAAAAATTTGTATTTCATTGGCAATTTCCATAATGACAGCTTGGTCTCATAACATCAATCAGTTTATTTCTTCAAATGGACCATAATACATTCAGAATATTTCCAAAATTGCTATAGTATTGCTTCCAGCAATTAGATTCAAATTTTATTTATATTCTTTACAAACTCGTTATATTTCACTAAAGGTATTAAAGTGCAGACTGTGAGCTAGGGTTACTTCCAGTTCTTTCAGTAAACACTGTATAGATAATTAGTTCTGTTTCTGTTGTTTTCAGTGTTGGATCCTTTCTCTTGGCCCATGTTCTTACAGAGTTAATTTTGCTTTTTTGAAGAGTATGATTCAAATGTCAAAGTTCATAGATACATATATACAAACACACACACACATACACACACACACACACACACACACACTATTTTACTTGTTAGCACTTCAGTTATTTTCTGAAGTTACTACATACAATTCTTAGAAACCTCTCCCTGGCTATGTTATAGACAATGAATTACAGGAAAATCATTGATAACAATGTCAAGAAACTTTTACACTGTTAAAGAGGTGGTCAGATGGGCTTGGACTAGAGTAGTAATATTGTGATAGAAAAGAAGCATAGGGACTGGAGAGATGGCCTAGCGTTTAAGAGCGCCGACTGCTCTTACAGAGGACTGGGGTTCGATCCCCAGCACCCACATGGCGGCTGAGAACCATCTTTAACTCCAGTTCCAGGGGAATCCGACGCCCTTGTCTGATCTCCGCGGCATTGCATGGTACGGGTGCACAAACCTACATGCAGACAGTGCATTCATACACATACAAAAATAAATAAAATTTAAAAAAAAGTTTAACACTTTACAAAAAAAAAAAAAAAAAAAGAAGCATAGCTGGGCATAGTGACCGTACCTTTGGAAAGTCATGACAGAACAATTAAGAATTCAAGACCAACCTCAACTGCATGACTAGCTCACTTCCCCCCAAAAAACAAAAACAAAACCCGACATATATAAAGTAAATGAGAATGGATAAGTTTCTTGCTAAAATGTATAAGTGTAGGATATTATTATCTGAAATATGAATTACTGTTTTTTAGATGCAGAAAGAATTGCTTGACACAGAATTGGATTTATATAAGAAGATGCAGGCTGGAGAAGAAGTCACTGAACTTAGGAGAAAATACACAGAATTACAGCTGGAAGTATGTTTTGTCCTAGTTACACAGTATGCATGAAAGTAGATAGAGTTGCATTGATAAACATGAAAAATGTATATTCTTGGTTCTAGCAAATAATTATTGACTACCATATAAGAATGTTAGGATAGGAGACAGGGAGGCGTTTAGTTGATTTTTAAAATGCACCCATGAAAATATTTTCAAAAAATCCTTTTTCTTAGCTAGGTATGGTGGCACACATAATTCCAGTACTTGGAAGGCACAGGCAGGAGTTGCTCTGTGAGGGCAGCTTGGTCTACATAGTGAGTTCCAGAGCAGCTGGAGCTTTAAGGGAGAGCCTACCATGTAAAAGGCCCAAGAAAAGGGACCCCTTCCCCCCATCCTCCCTCCTCTCCCTCCCTCCCTCCTCCCTCCCTCCCTCCTCTCCCTCCCTTCCTTCCTCATTCCTTCTTCATTCCTTCTTCATGGCATGTATGCATATGCCATAGCCCTTGTGTAGAGGTCAGAGTACAAGTTTTCTGAATTGGTTCTCTTACTTTGAACATGTGAGTCCTGTGGATCAAACTCCACACCTGTACCCCCTGAGGCATCTTGCTGGCTTCTGAAAGTCTTAACAAGGAGATACAATGCGTCTTAGCCTCAGGTGTTTGTTCCTATTTTTCATAAATTTTATTTCCTTTTTCCTTTTTTAATTCTTGGGACTAAAAACTATTAAAAGACTTTTAGATATTCATATGAAAATACTCTGGGATAAACAGGCATGTTACATTGAATTGCTAAAGATCAGACTTTCAGTTGTAAATCTGTGTTGAAAAACATACTTAAGTTTTGCCTATAGATGGTGCTGTGGATGTTTTAAAAGGGAAAATAAACTGTCTTAGAATTTAGTTACATGGTTATTTGTATGAGAATCTCCTAGCAAAATTGATTTCTGTTATAAGACATGAATTTTTAATATTTAGCAGAAATGTTTAAAAATTAGCATTATATTATAAAGTATGGAAACATTAATGTCTATATTCATCATTGCTTGACACAGCAATTGAAGCTTTTCTGTATTTTAGGTTATTTTGCTTAATATGAGTATGGCATTTTTTTCAAAGTGTGTGTTGTTTTTTTTTTTTTTTTTTTTTGTGTATGCTGTCTGCTGTGCATGTTGTGCACTTGTATGCAGTGAAGGTATCTTCCTGGAATGGATTTCCTTGGAATTGGAGTTTGTTCAGACGGTTCTTGGCCGCCATGTGTGCTGGGATGACGTCTCAAAGAAACGGAACCACAAGCACAGAACCCTGTAAGAGCAGCTGCACTCTTAACCGCTAGGCCATCTCTCCAGCCCCGGTTGACTGTTTTTATTCTCTTTGCAGTGCAGTAGGAGTTTGTTGAGTATTGTCACCCAAGTCTTAGAGATTCAACCTTGATGGTCACTGGGTTTTGTTCTAGGCTCTGTCTTGTCTAAGGGTTGGAAGCAGGCATGGGATGTTCCTACACCTGTGTGCATTCACATTTTCTTGAAACATCTGCTTGCCTGTATGTCTTCCCTAAAATAATAGGTATATAGAAATCTGTTTTTTTTCTGTTCTAAGTATTTCATGGTGTAATGAAAAAAAAAAACCTTTTCCAAGTTCTGATGTAAATTTAGCAACTAAATAATAGCATAAAAATTTTATTATTGGTTACAGTACAGCTAAATATGCAAAGTTATTTTCTGATCTTTAATGCTTACATTTAGGCTTAAGTAATTTGGTTTGCGGTCATTAGTCATATATGCAGTAATGCAGTATAACTTTGTATCACTGTATTTTTATTTGTTAATACACAGTAGTGAGAAAGATTTTAAGGTCAGATATGTTGACCTAAAATATATATAGGAATTATATTAAGCCCTATTAATTCTTTGACTATAGGTTTTCTTGAAGGCTTGTGTGAGCCTCCAAATTATAGGTTTACTGAAACTAATTAAACTTAATTTTTAGGGAGCAGTTTTGACTCATTAATACTCCTTAGACCATACTTTGGATGTGTTTTTCTGTTACTTTTGGCCTTTTAAGTTTATCAGTTATTATTAAAAGTTGTCCGCTGAAGAATTGTGTGTGTTATAACATGATGTTTTGATACATATGTGCTTACCAAATGAACTTTTATTTGTTACCTCATGTGCTTCAGTTATTTTTTAATTTTACAGTCCTTTATTTGTGTCTTTGTGTGTGGGGGGGGTAGGTGGAGGTCTGTTATATATGTTACCAGCTCTATCCACCATGTTATACAATAAATCTTAACATTTATTCCTTTGTACCCTTTGACCAACATTTCCCCATTTCCTACTGTTACATTCTTTGCTATCTGCCAGAATCTCTGTTTCTCTGAGATTCCTTATTTAGATTCTACATGTAAATGAAATCCTACAGGAATCGTCTTTCTGCACCTGGCTAATTTCACTGATTTATTATTATTTGGATTTTAATATTGTTTTGATAATGTTAAGATTGGCTGAGATAGCTGCCTGTGTTTAATATACATTAGCAGAGATTTGATAGTGTGTTTGCTTAATGTTTCCACATGGATGTCTTAGATCCTTCATCAGTATGTTCAGAATTGTGCTTATCTTCTATACTTCATACAGTTCCTCAGTGTAGAAACATGGTAGTCTTAATTGATTCCACCCTTCAATTTCTGTTTCCAGTGAACTATAAAGTTTCAGATATCTTATTCCCAAATTTTATTTTTTTTAAGTTTATTTATTTTATGTATGAATTTGCCTGAGTTTGTGCACCATATATGTGCCTGTTGCCCATAGAGATCGAAGAGGGAATTGGATCCCCTGGAACTGGAGTTATAAATGGTCATGAGCTGTCATGTGGATGCTGGGAGCACAACCTAGATCCTCTGCAAGAGCAGCCAGTGCTCTTATCTGCTGAGCCATCTCTTCAGCTCCCAAACTTGATTTTCTTTTCTTGTCACCACTGTTCATATTAGGTGTTGGCACCACTGAAATGGCATGCTAACAGGTTCTTCAGCTCATTCCTTTCGTGCTGCTATGTTCCTCGAGGTCTCGTTGAAGAATCTTTGTCAAAGCTGATTTGATTGCATCACTGTGTTTTAGTGAGAGAAACTTTTCATATGATTTTCATGTTTTCAGGATAAAAATAAAAATTGGTCAACCTGATCCTTAAAGTCCTCTATTAGCCCTTCACTGGCATTGCATTTTATCCATTCTTTGGAAAACCATGTTCCCTTCAGCCTTGATACACGTGTTTGTGCTGAAACTCCCAGTTCATTCTTGCAGGTTTTTTGTTTTCATTTTTTCCTTTGATCATTGGACAGATATTAAATATAATCTGCCAGCTACTTCTGTAGGTGCTGAGGTGAAGATAAAATGGGCAGGAGGAGGAAAACCACCTTTAGGGCTGGAATATAGCTTAGTGGAAGAGCCCATGCCTGGCACGAGTGAGGCTCTGGCTTCAGTCTTAGTCTTTGAAACAGGAAAAAACAAAAACCAACCCCTTTAGAGAAAACAAATGTAACCAGAAGAGAAAAAGCAAAGACCATTTTCAAGGACTTCCATTCTAGTAGTTACTTGCATATTTTAAAAGTTCCATTCAAAGCTTTATTTACTCACTTTTTAGGGACTTTTTATTAGTATAATTAAGTGACTGAGTTGTTTAATATCTCTCTAATTTATTGGTCTAGGAGTTGAGCTGCTTTGTGTGTGTGTATGCACGCGCATGGTAGTGTGCTTGTGGAGGCTGGGGGTCCCAAGGTTAACATTGGGTTTCTTCCTCAGTCCCTTGTCTTTATCTTTCAAAGACAGGCCTTCTGAACCGGATCATTGATTTTGATAGGATGACTGGCCAGCATGCCCAAAAATCTGCATGTCTCTTTCTCACCTGTGCTGGGATTCTAGATGTGCACTGTGATGACCAGCTTTTTATGTGGGTGCTGGGGATCAAACTTCAGTCTTGATATTTGTATGGCAAGCACCTTATTGATTGAGCCAACTTCATAGCCTGGAATTGAGCTTCATGAGGTTAAAGACTAACACACTAAATGTGCTCACATATTTGTGAAATGAAAAAATGATATACTACACAAAAAGGAGTTATGTAATAGGATATTACTATGCAGTTTTATAGTGATGTTAGAATAAATGATTGAGATGATGAATTTGAGATAAATTATACCAGTATATTTTACCAGGCAAAGAAATAGGAATATTTTATTTGAAAATTACATAACTAGAATAGAAGGATTGGGGTCTAGTTCAGTGGAAGAAAATACATTGTCTATGTAGGTAGATACTGTGTTTTGTGTATTTACTTGACTTTGAAGTAACAATTGAATTAGCATTATTTTAAAAATGGAGAGTTTCTAGTCTTATCCTGTGTTCCTTGTATCTTAGAATAAGAAGTTAGTTTGGGAAACAAGAACCAAAAAAGGGTAGATGACAGAAAGACTCAGTGGGTAAAGTCACATGCTGCCAGGCCTGAGAAGTTGAGTTTGATCTCTGAGCACTAAATGGTAAAAGGTGAGGAGAACTGATTCTGACCTGTCCGTCCTAGGTGCACTATGGGACGCACATTCACACAACACATAAAATAATGTAACTTTTTAAAAAGGAGGTCTTTATTTTTTTTTTTTTTTTAAATTTTTATTAATTTTCTTTGTCATTTTTTCTCTTAACAGAACATTTTATTTTATTTATTAAATTATATTTTTTTTTTATCAAATCTAGACCCATGTCCTCCCCCCCTTCCCCCACCCCACCAGAGCTCATGTATTTCTGCCAAACATGCTTTTCATCTCTTTCTCTCTTTCTCATATTCTCCATGTAGAAGTTGACTGTTTTGAGCAGAAGTTCACTATTTCAGTCAGTTCTTTGATGCAGTCCTTTTTGTTGTTTTTGTTGTTGCATATTGTTTCCAATATGCATCACTCCCAACTGCTTTGGACAAAAGCTCTAGGGGCCATGCACAAGAAATACTTACACTAGGTAATTGGCACTAGCATCACAGATGAGGGATACCATTTGTCTTTGGTTTCTGGGACTGTGTTACTTCACTCAGCATGATGTGCTCTAGCTCCAGCACATTTTCCTGCAAAGCTCATGATGTCATCTTTCTTTACTGCTGCATAGAACTCCATTGTGTAGATGTACCACATTTTCTCTATCCACTCATCAGTTGAGGGCATTTGGGTTGCTTCCAGCTCTCTTGTTGTGAAGAGCGCTGAAATAAACATGGCTGTGCTTGTATCTCTGTGGTGGGGATGAGTCTTGAGGGTACGCCCAGAGTGGTATAGCTGGGTCGGGTGCAAGTTNAAAAAAAAAAAAAAAAAAAAAAAAAAAAAAAAAAAAAAAAAAAAACGGTAAAAGAACTGAATGCCTATGCTCAGAATTGAAGCCCTCTGGATAAGCACCTGAGTTTCATGAAGATCTTACACTCCTCAGGGTCAGGTTTGAAAGGCCTGAGTTTCTTAGTGTTGGTTTTAGGAAGACAGCCTTCTCTATTTTATTTTATTTTATTTTCTTATTTTATTTTATATCTTTTTAAAGTATCATAATGTTTATTGATAGATACACGTATATAAAATCAGGGCATGAACATGATTTGATAGATTAAGTAGACTTAATTTCTTTCTTTTTTTTAATTTTTTTTTATTCTGTATGTGTATGAATGTACTGTCTGCATGCATGTGTGTGCACCCGTGTCGTGCAATGCCGCGGAGGTCAGAAGAGGGTGTCGGATTCCCCTGGAACTGGAGTTCTCCTGGAATTGGAGTTTCAGACGGTTCTTGGCCGCCATGTGGGTGCTGGGGATCGAACCGGGTCCTCTGTAAGAGCAGTCTGCACTCTTAACCGCTAGGCCATCTCTCCAGCCCCGGTTGACAATGTTTTTATTCTCTTTGCAGTGCAGTAGGAGTTTGTTGAGTATTGTCACCCAAGTCTTAGAGATTCAACCTTGATGGTCACTGGGTTTTGTTCTAGGCTCTGTCTTGTCTAAGGGTTGGAAGCAGGCATGGGATGTTCCTACACCTGTGTGCATTCACATTTTCTTGAAACATCTGCTTGCCTGTATGTCTTCCCTAAAATAATAGGTATATAGAAATCTGTTTTTTTTCTGTTCTAAGTATTTCATGGTGTAATGAAAAAAAAAAAACCTTTTCCAAGTTCTGATGTAAATTTAGCAACTAAATAATAGCATAAAAATTTTATTATTGGTTACAGTACAGCTAAATATGCAAAGTTATTTTCTGATCTTTAATGCTTACATTTAGGCTTAAGTAATTTGGTTTGCGGTCATTAGTCATATATGCAGTAATGCAGTATAACTTTGTATCACTGTATTTTTATTTGTTAATACACAGTAGTGAGAAAGATTTTAAGGTCAGATATGTTGACCTAAAATATATATAGGAATTATATATAAGCCCTATTAATTCTTTGACTATAGGTTTTCTTGAAGGCTTGTGTGAGCCTCCAAATTATAGGTTTACTGAAACTAATTAAACTTAATTTTTAGGGAGCAGTTTTGACTCATTAATACTCCTTAGACCATACTTTGGATGTGTTTTTCTGTTACTTTTGGCCTTTTAAGTTTATCAGTTATTTTAAAAGTTGTCCGCTGAAGAATTGTGTGTGTATAACATGATGTTTTGATACATATGTGCTTACCAAATGAACTTTTATTTGTTACCTCATGTGCTTCAGTTATTTTTCTTAATTTTTTTTACAGTTCCTTTATTTGTGTCTTTGTGTGTGTGGGGGGGGGTAGGTGGAGGTCTGTTATATATGTTACCAGCTCTATCCACCATGTTATACAATAAATCTTAACATTTATTCCTTTGTACCCTTTGACCAACATTTCCCCATTTCCTACTGTTACATTCTTTGCTATCTGCCAGAATCTCTGTTTCTCTGAGATTCCTTATTTAGATTCTACATGTAAATGAAATCCTACAGGAATCGTCTTTCTGCACCTGGCTAATTTCACTGAGTATTATTATTATTTGGATTTTATATTTGTTTTGATAATGTTAAGATTGGCTGAGATAGCTGCCTGTGTTTAATATACATTAGCAGAGATTTGATAGTGTGTTTGCTTAATGTTTCCACATGGATGTCTTAGATCCTTCATCAGTATGTTCAGAATTGTGCTTATCTTCTATACTTCATACAGTTCCTCAGTGTAGAAACATGGTAGTCTTAATTGATTCCACCCTTCAATTTCTGTTTCCAGTGAACTATAAAGTTTCAGATATCTTATTCCCAAATTTTATTTTTTTTAAGTTTTATTTTTATTTTATGTATGAATTTGCCTGAGTTTGTGCACCATATATGTGCCTGTTGCCCATAGAGATCAGAAGAGGGAATTGGATCCCCTGGAACTGGAGTTATAAATGGTCATGAGCTGTCATGTGGATGCTGGGAGCCAAACCTAGATCCTCTGCAAGAGCAGCCAGTGCTCTTATCTGCTGAGCCATCTCTTCAGCTCCCAAACTTGATTTTCTTTTCTTGTCACCACTGTGTTCATATTAGGTGTTGGCACCACTGAAATGGCATGCTAACAGGTTCTTCAGCTCATTCCTTTCGTGCTGCTATGTTCCTCGAGGTCTCGTTGAAGAATCTTTGTCAAAGCTGATTTGATTGCATCACTGTGTTTTAGTGAAGAAAACTTTTCATATGATTTTCATGTGTTTCAGGATAAAAATAAAAATTGTCAACCTGATCCTTAAAGTCCTCTATTAGCCCATTCACTGGCATTGCATTTTATCCATTCTTTGGAAAACCATGTTCCCTTCAGCCTTGATACACGTGTTTGTGCTGAAACTCCCAGTTCATTCTTGCAGGTTTTTTGTTTTCATTTTTTCCTTTGAGTCATTGGACAGATATTAAATATAATCTGCCAGCTACTTCTGTAGGTGCTGAGGTGAAGATAAAATGGGCAGGAGGAGGAAAACCACCTTTAGGGCTGGAATATAGCTTAGTGGAAGAGCCCATGCCTGGCACGAGTGAGGCTCTGGCTTCAGTTCTTAGTACTTTGAAAACAGGAACAAAACAAAAACCAACCCCTTTAGAGAAAACAAATGTAACCAGAAGAGAAAAAGCAAAGACCATTTTCAAGGACTTCCATTCTAGTAGTTACTTGCATATTTTAAAAGTTCCATTCAAAGCTTTATTTACTCACTTTTTGAGGGACTTTTTATTAGTATAATTAAGTGACTGAGTTGTTTAATATCTCTCTAATTTATTGGTCTAGGAGTTGAGCTGCTTTGTGTGTGTGTATGCACGCGCATGGTAGTGTGCTTGTGGAGGCTGGGGGTCCCAAAGTTAACATTGGGTTTCTTCCTCAGTCCTTGTCTTTATCTTTCAAAGACAGGCCTTACTGAACCTGGAATTCATTGATTTTGATAGGATGACTGGCCAGCATGCCCAAAAATCTGCATGTCTCTTTCTCACCTGTGCTGGGATTCTAGATGTGCACTGTGATGACCAGCTTTTTATGTGGGTGCTGGGGATCAAACTTCAGTCTTGATATTTGTATGGCAAGCACCTTATTGATTGAGCCAACTTCATAGCCTGGAATTGAGCTTCATGAGGTTAAAGACTAACACACTAAATGTGCTCACATATTTGTGAAATGAAAAAATGATATACTACACAAAAAGGAGTTATGTAATAGGATATTACTATGCAGTTTTATAGTGATGTTAGAATAAATGATTGAGATGATGAATTTGAGATAAATTATACCAGTATATTTTACCAGGCAAAGAAATAGGAATATTTTATTTGAAAATTACATAACTAGAATAGAAGGATTGGGGTCTAGTTCAGTGGAAGAAAATACATTGTCTATGTAGGTAGATACTGTGTTTTGTGTATTTACTTGACTTTGAAGTAACAATTGAATTAGCATTATTTTAAAAATGGAGAGTTTCTAGTCTTATCCTGTGTTCCTTGTATCTTAGAATAAGAAGTTAGTTTGGGAAACAAGAACCAAAAAAGGGTAGATTGACAGAAAGACTCAGTGGGTAAAGTCACATGCTGCCAGGCCTGAGAAGTTGAGTTTGATCTCTGAGCACTAAATGGTAAAAGGTGAGGAGAACTGATTCTGACCTGTCCGTCCTAGGTGCACTATGGGACGCACATTCACACAAACACATAAAATAATGTAACATTTTTTAAAAAGGAGGGTACATTTAGTAATTTTAGAACCTTTTTATAAATCTTTCATTGAATTTTTTTGTCTCTTATACAGAACATTTTATTTTTATTTATTAAATTATATTTATATTTTTTATCAAAAAATCTGGAGCCCTGTCCTCCCCCCCATTCCCCCACCCCACCAGAGCTCATGGTATCTGCCAACACATGCTTTTCATCTCTTTCTCGTCTTTCATCATATTCCCATGTGGAAGTTGACTGTTTTGAGAGAAGTTCACTATTTCAGTCAGCTCTTTTGATGTCAGTCCTTTTTTTTGTTTGATTGTTGCATATTGTTTCCAATATATGCATCACTCACCAACTCTTTGGCCGACAAAAAGCTATAGGGGCCATATGCACGAAGAAAATACTATAACTTAGGTAATTGGCACTAGACATCCACACGCATGAGGGAACCATGCATTTGGTTTCTTGGGGACTGTGTTCGTTCACTCAGCCATAGATGTCCTCTAGGCTCCAGCCATTTCCGCCAAAGCTCATAGATGTCAGTCTTTCTTTACTGCTCGCATAGGAACCCATTGTGTAAGATTGTACCACATTTTTTTATCCTACTTCATCAGTTGAGGGCATTTGGGTTGCTTCAGTCTCCTTGCTGTTGTGAAGAGGAGCTGAAATAAACACATGGCTGTGTCTGATATACTCATGTGGCTGGGATTGGAAGTTCTTGGGGTACATGCCTCAGGAGGGTATAGCTGGGTGGGTGTGCAAGTTTATTCCAAGTCTTCCAACGGGTTCTCACGACCACTGCTTTCCATAGTGGCTGCATAAGTTTACATTCCCACCAGCCGTGGTAATGAGGCGTTCCCTTTCCCACAACCTCACCAGCACTTGGTATCATTTGTTTTCTGATATCCTAAGCCAGTCTTATTGGGTAAGATGAATCTTACAGTAGGTTTTGATTTGCATTTCTAATTAGTTAGTGATGACTTTGAACACTTCTTAAGGGTGTTTCTCAGCCATTACTCTAATTCCTCACTTGTGAGTGCTCTCTGTTCAGCTCTTCCTCCATCTTTAGTGGTCATTTGTTTCTTTTTTCTTGTTTTTTGAATAGTTTGTATTTTCTGGAAACTCAATGCTTGTGTCAGAGTTTCTTGGTGAAGTTTCCTCCCACTCTGGGGATTTCCCTTCACTTCCTTGCTTGTTTCTTTGATGTACAGACGCTTTGAAGTTTGATGAGGTCCCATTGTCAATTGTCAACCCTTAATTCTTGCGCATGTGCTGCTGTTCTGATTTAGACGTCTTTCCTATGCCTATGTCTTGTAGTCTGCTGCCACATTTTCTTCTATCGCCTTCGAGTTGGGGTTTCACGTTGAGGTCTTTGATCCATCTGAGAGTTGACTTTTGTACAGGGTGAGAGGTAGGGTCGTTAATTTCATTCTTCTACACGTGGTGATCCAGTTTGACCTGAAGAATGCTGTCTTTTCTCCATTTGTCTTCTTGGCCCCTTGTCAAAATTGAGTGTGAAACTGATTTCTCAGGATTTTGATCTTTGGTTTGTTCCATTGGTCAACACGGGTCTAGTTTTTGTGCCACGTACCAGGCTTTTTTTTGGAGACTATAGCCCTGTAGTTAGTTTGAAGTCTGTTATAGAGAATTCACCCTTGTGTAAGACTCTTTTCTCTCAGGGTTGTTTTGGCTATTCGGGTCTTTTGTTTTCCAAATGAATTTAAAGGACTTTTTTCCAAGCCTGTGAAGAAACTCTTGGGGCTTTGATTGGATTGCCGTTAATCTATACAAGAGTTTCGGTAGAATGGATATTTTTACAATGTTAATTTTCCCAATCCATGAGCATGGGATGTTTTTCCAACTTCTGATGTCTTCACTTTCCTTCTTCAAAGATGATTTAAAATTTTTGTTTGCGATCTTTGGTGTCTTTGGTTAGGTTTGTTTTAGGTATTTTATTGTTTTTGAGGCTATTGTGAGTGGGAAGGTCCTTGATTTTTGTCTCCAGTTGCTTGTTCTTGGTGTAAGGAAAAGGCTATTGATTTTTTTTTTTTTTTTTTTTTTTTTTTTTTTTTTGTTTTGTCTTTCTCGGGACAGGGTCCCGCTGTAGCCCCCGCTGTCCTGGAACTCACTCTGTAGACCAGGCTGGCCTTGAACTCAGAAAGATCCAACCTGCCTCTGCCTCCCAAATGTGCTGGATTAAAGGTGTCTGCCGGCCCACATGCCCGCCGATTTTTTTTTTTTAAGGTTAATTTTTTTTTTTTTTAATCTTTTGTTGTGTGTATGAAGTTAGACCTGTCTTGAATGCAGCGGTCTGTGGCACGATGTCGTGCACTTGAACGAGAGGTCAGAAGTGGTGTGCAACTCGGATTCCCCGGAAACTTGGAGTTCTACGGAAACTCGGACCTGGTTAAAGGACTTTAGGTTCTTAAGCAGCCAAAATATGGGTGCGGGTGGATCGAAAGACCCGGGTCATCTGCAAGAGCAGTCGGTTCTCGTAACCGCTAGGCTATCTCTACGTTCTAGGTAATTTGGTATCCTGCCACTTTGCTTTTCTTGAAGCTGTTAATCGTTTCTACTAGGTGTTTCTTGTGGAGTTTTTAGAATCCCTTATATAATAACCATTATCATGTCTATCTATGCAAAACGGGATCAGCTTGATCTTACTCTTTTCCAATTCGTTAGCTCCTTTAATTTCTTTTTTTCTGCCTTGTTGCTCTAGCAAGTGTTTTTTCACGTCACTATATTGAAAGGCAGTGGTGACAGGGGGCAGCCTTACCTAGTTTCTACTTTTAAAGGGAATGTTTCTGCTCGTTTCCCCCTTTAGGATGATCTTGGCTGTAGATTTCCTGTATATGGCTTGAGTACATTGGGAATGATCCCTCCAATCAATTCCTTCTAGAACTTTAATCATGAATGGATTCTGGATTTTGTCAAAGGCCTTTTTTTTTTTTTTTCCATCAATTGAGATGATGGTGTGGTTTTTGTCTTTCAACTCATTTATGTGCTTTATTGATGTTTTTGATTTTCGTATGTTGACCATCCCTTTATCTCTGGTATAAATCCAACATGGTCATGATGAATGATCTCTTGATCCCCGCCTGTCTGCGATTTGCCAGTATCCGTTTAGAATTTTGGCATCTGTGTTCATTAGGGAGAATGGTCTATAATTCTCCTTTTAGTTGTATTTTTCCTGCTTTTGGTAATGCGTGATTGCTGGCGTATAGAAGGAATTTGTGAGCATTCCCTCTGACTGCTCTTCTAAAACAGTTTCAGTAATAATGGTTTTAGGTCTTTTTGAAATGTTTTATAGGAATTCTGCTGTGCAACTGTCTGGGCCTGGGGCTTTTGTTAGTAGCGGGTTTCTTATTACATATTCATTTTCTTCATGTATTATGGTTCTGTTTAAGCTGTGGATCTCTTCTGGTTGAGCTTTGGTGATTCCCAGGATCAGATCTTCCTCCCTTTCTTCTATGTTTTCCAACTACTATCGTAAAGGTTTTTGAAGTATTCGCACGTGTGATTGTTCTGGGGATATTTCATTGTTGATTGTGCTCATTTTCCCCTTTTTTGTCAAATAAAATTGAAACATTTATCTTTTTCTTTTTCTTTCTTTCTTTGGTTAACTGGCCTAGGAGGTCTATCATGTTTATTCTTTTCCAAAAGAACCAACTTTCTGATTCATTGATTTTTTTTTTTTTTTTTTTTTTTTTTGGTATGTTTTCTTTGTTTCTGTTTCATTGATTTCACTTCTGATTTTTTGTTATTTCTTCCTGTCAGTTGCGTTTAGGGTTCATCTGTTGTGCCTCTCAAGTGCTTTTAGCGTTAGTGTTAGATCATTCACTTGCTCTTCTGTTTTTCTAATGTAGGCTCCCAGGGCTATAAACATTCCCTCTTAGGCTGATTTTAAAGGTATCCCATAGGTTTGTTGGGGTATTATTGAATTCAGTTCCAGGAATGCTTTCATTTCTTCTGTTTTTCTCTTCCTTGACCCATTCAGTATTCAAGAGTGTGTTATCCCCGGTCTTGTGGGCAGTAGGGTTATCCTGGCGTTGATGTTGAGCTTTATTGCACTGTGGTCTGATAGAATGCATGAAATTATTTCAATCTTTTTGTATTTGTGGAGGTTTCTTCTGTGTCCCAGTATGTGGTCGATTTTGGAGAATGTTCCGTGGGGTGCTGAGTAGAAAGTGTATTCTCTGGTATTAGGGTGGAATATTTGGTAGAGGTCTATGAGGTCCATTTGGTGTATCATATCATTCAGTTCAGGTGTCTGTTTATTCTTTGTCCTGTTGACCTATCCAAAGGAGTCAGTGGGGTATTGAAGTCCCCTACTATGAGTGTACTGGCGTTAGTGTGTGACTTGTGGTCCTGGAGAATTGTCTTTGTAAAGTTTGGTGCACCAGAGTTTGGGGCATATATATTCAGAATTGTGAAATCATCTTGGTGAATTGTTCCTTTGAGAAAAATGTAGTGGCCTTCTTTGTCTCTTCTGATTTCTTTTACTTTGAAGTCTATTTTGTCTGATATTAAAATCGCAACACCTGCTTTTTTGGTACCATTTGCTTGGAATATTTTTTTCCATCCTTTCACTTTAAGGTGGTGGCTGTCCTTGAAGGTAAGATGTGTTTCTTGTAGACAACATATCGATGGATTCCGTTTCCTCATCCAGTCTCCCACTCTATGTCTATTGATTGGTGAATTTAGTCCATTAATATTTAATGTTATGACTGATAGGTTTGTGTTGCTTCCTTTTGCCTTATCCATTTGTGGTTTTGGTTTAGGTTTCTACTTTTGCAGTTATGCTTTTATTGATTTCGCTTTCTAGGTGCCTGGGGATGGTTGCTCCTTTCTTCTGTCCTTTGAATTGCTTCAAGTATTCTCTGAAGGGTTGGTTTTCCGTACATGTATTCTTTCAACTTGTTTATATCAAGGAAGGTTTTTTTCTCTCCTTCAATTATAATCGACATTTTTGCTGGGTATAGTAACCTGTTGTCCTTTAACACTGGGAATGCTTTGCTCCAGATTCTTCTTGCTTTCATAGTTTGCATTGAGAAGTCAGCTGTAATTCTGATAGGTTTCCCCTTATAGGTCACTTGTTGTTTTTCTCTTGTGGCTTTAAGGATTTTGTCTTTGTTTTGGGTGTCTAGCATTTTAACTATGATGTGGCATGGAACATTTCTTTTCTGATCTTGTCTGTTTGGAGTTCTATGTGCTTCTTGTATTTGTATTGGTTTGTCGTTTTTTAGTTTGGGGAAGTTTTCATCTATTATTCTGTTGAAGATCTGATCAGTGCCATTCTCTTGGGATTCTTCTCTTTCCTCTATTCCTATGATGCAGAGGTTTGATCTTTTCATAGTGTCCCATATTTCCTGGTTGTCCCATGTTTCCTGGGTACCTGTGCTTCAGCTGGTCTCAGGAGATCTCAAGACTCACACAAACCCTACCTTTTAAACTAGCTGGGAGGATAACTTCGCCCCCACAGCCACAAAAGCCAATTGAGCCAAAGACAACTGGATTAATGGATTAACTAGATTAGATTAAGTCAATCAACAATCAGACTTGCTGAAGCACCCAGCTCCTACCTACCTACCTGCGCTTGCTTCAGCTGCTCTCGGGAGATCTCAGCCAGAACACTTTAATCAATATTAACACATCTTTATACCCCCTTCCTCATCGAATCTGTAATGTTATTTGCTAATCTATATAGGCTCTCAGCATAAAAAGTTGAATCATTTGCAAAAAGCATAACACTTGGTTTGAGCTAATACAGGTGTAGTATTTCTAATCTAGAAATAAAAATGCTCAACAAGTAAAGCTTACACAAATAGTCAATATTGAAACTCCAAAATCAGAAGTATGGTCCCAGGCATTCCATATTAGAGATCTCAATACTCAGTTGCCACATTTTTTGACCTATGTGTCTTTTCTCTTCTAGGCTGCTAAACGGGGAATTCTTTCATCTGGTCGTGGTAGAGGGATCCATACAAGAGGTCGAGGTGCAGCTCATGGCCGAGGCAGGGGTAGAGGGCGAGGGCGAGGTGTGCCTGGGCATGCTGTGGTGGATCATCGACCCAGAGCATTGGAGATTTCTGCATTTACAGAAAGTGATAGAGAAGATCTTCTCCCTCATTTTGCGGTACTTTATTACCACCTAGCAAAATAAAATCTAAAGATCATTATTGTGAATAATATAAAGAAGAAATTATAAAAATGCCACGAGTAATTTAACCATTGATCTGAACACACAGCCTGATTAATCCATAGTAATCTTTAACTATTTATAAAATAAGAATTGTGGGGTCTTTTTATTATCTGGGAAAAATGTTATAATTCTTAAATTAGATATGCTTTTAAGTATTGTAAACAATTTGATTTAATCTTGATTGTTTCAAAGAATTTCATCAGTAGGTTAGTCCTGATAATGTAAGAAATTTTCAAAAATGAAAATGTTAATAGTATGTTTTTGATACAGGTAACTAGAACTCAAGCAATATAAAATTTTGATGTGTGATCTTAAAGGTTGCCTAACTCATATTATAGTCGTAATAGTCTATCTAATGGTAATAGTGGTTCCGAGCATCAATGTGGTGGCTCATCACCATCTGCAACTTGGTCTTAGGGGATCTGGTACCCTGTTCTGGCCTCTGTGGGCACTACGTGCACATGGTACACTTACATACATGTAGGCAAGCATCATATATATAAAATAAAAACAAAGTTTTTTTTTTTTATTTCTGTATGTGTATGAATGTACTGTCTGCATGCAAGTTTGTGCACCCGTGTCGGGCAATGCCGTGGAGGTCAGAAGAGGGTGTCGGATTCCCCTGGAACTGGAGTTCTTCTGGAATTGGAGTTTCAGATGGTTCTCAGCCGCCATGTGGGTGCTGGGGATCGAACCCGGGTCTTCTGTAAGAGCGGTTGGCACTCTTAACCGCTAGGCCATCTCTCCAGCCCCCCCCCCTTTTTTTTAAGAAAAAGCAGCACCAGATGTGGTGGCACACATTTTTATTTTTATTTATTTATTTTTGCACACATTTTTAATTTTAGACTCAGGAGGCAGAGGTAGGCAGATCTCTATGAGATAAAGGCCCACCCTGATCTAATCATCGAGTTTCAGGATAGCTGGGACTAGAGGGAAAAACAGACAAAAGTTGGGGGGGGGCAGGAAATAGTTCTAGCCCTTATTCATCTATTATTAACTTGGACTTCTGGGATGCATTAGGCTCATGTGCAGAGTGGAGATTATTCCTATCATAATGTCCCTTTCATCTTAAATATTTCAATTTACAGTGTTAGAGAAAACTTTAGTTTAAAAGTTTTGCCTAGCGGTTAAGAGCGCCGACCGCTCTTACAGAGGACCCGGGTTCGATCCCCAGCACCCACATGGCGGCCGAGAGCCGTCTGAAACTCCAATTGCAGGAGAACTCCAGTTCCAGGGGAATTCGAGACCCTCTTGTGACCTCCGCGGCATTGCTCGACACAGGTGCACAAACCTGCATGCAGACAGTACATTGATACACATACAGAAGTAAAAAAAAAAATAAAATAAAATAAAATTTAATACTAAGCATCAGCATTACCCTCAGCATCATGGTAATTACTTCAGAGGTGTGAAGTAAATAACCAGGTCTTTGCCTGCAGTGCTTTTAGATACATTAGTTTAACACAAATCAGTTGTAGTAAACTACAAAGGTAATTTATAACCAAGTTCAGCTTATTAAATGCACACTTTAATTACTTAGAGGGATAGCTTTAACCTTTATATGTGATGGAGACAAAAATGCTAGAAAAAAGTTAAATGGTGTAGTGAAACAAACCGAGATCCTGAAGGACTGATAAATGATAACAGATTTACATGTTTAGCAATCACAATTCAAGCTTTTAGAAGTTCATATTTTGTCAGGACATAAGGAGATTTAAAAAGTGATGTTTAGCCGGGCGTGGTGGCACACGCCTTTAATCCTAGCACTGGGTAGGCAGAGACAGGCAGATCTTTGTGAGTTCAAGGCCAGCCTGGTCTACAGAGTGAGTTCCAGGACAGCTGGAGCTACAGGGAGACCCTGTCTCGAAAAAGACAACAAAAAAGTGTTTAAGAAATGACTAAAATGATTAATATTTAAGGATGAAGAGTTTGTATATCCTGTGCTTGATGGATTCAAAGGGATAAAGAATCAGAGAACTAGAAAGGAGCTTGGAAGTAATCTAGCCCAACTCTTCCCTGCTGTGCACTCACTTCCTTACTGCCGCACAGGAAAGGAGGTCCACATAACAAGTGACTTAGTACAGTAGTACAGCTAGTCAGATAACAAGTGTCTTAGTACAGTAGTATAGGTAGCCAGAGCATTAGTGATCAGTATGCTAAAATAATCAAAATAAAAAGGTAAGTTTGTTGTATTTGTGTTTTGCTGAGACTTAAGACATTTTGAGAAATATCCAGAAACTCTAGAAATTATTTCATGAACTTGGCAATATGAAGTCCACTCAAAAGTTAGTTGTGCTGATTCACATTTAAAAATTACTAGTATTAAGTCAGAATCATAAAGTATAGCTCTTCAATTTCAGTGTGATTTGAGAACATGAACAACATCAGGGAAAAAAGCCTCTAAAACACAATCGACTACTACAGTTGTGGTTTAAAAAAAATGCTTTAAAAAATTTCTCCTGAGACCAGTATTAACAGTAATAAAAATTATTGGTAAAACTTATAGAGCACTTGTTTTATGGCAGATATTATTGTATCTTTAAAAGTAACTCAGCGCATTAGGAATTACTTGAATTCCCTTATGAAGTAAATTCCTTTATCATGCCCATTTTATAGATGACAAAATGAAACTTAAAGAGACTAAGTGTCCTAGTCAAGTTTACACAACTTGTATTTTATGACCTTATGGTTATAGTTTTATTTGGGGGGTGAGAAAAAAATTACTTAAAAGGTCTAAAACTGTGCATTACAAATTTTTTAATACCTTTTTAAAAATTTTATTTATTTATTTTTAAATATATTTTATTTTTTTTATGTGTAAGAATGTACTGTCTGCATGCAGGTTGGTCCACCCGTGTCATGCAGTGCCGCAGAGGTTAGAAGAGGGTGTCAGATTCTCCTGGAACTGGAGTTGAAGACGGTTCTCAGCTGCCATGTGGGTGCTGGGGATCGAACCTGGGTCCTCTGCAAGAGCAGTCGGCGCTCTTAACCGCTAGGCCCTCTCTCCAGCTCCTTAAATTTTATTTATTATTTTATGTGTGTGCGTGTACTGTCTGCATGTAAGTAGGTGCACCCGTGTCCTGCAATGCTGTGGAGGTCAGAAGGAGGGTGTAGGATTCCCTGGAACTGGAGTTAAAGATGGTTCTTAGCCGCCATGTGGGTGTTGGGAATCAAACCCGGGTCCTCTGCAAGAGCAGTCTGTGTTCTTAACAGCTGGGCCATCTCTTCAGCCCCAACATTACAAAATTTTTTATTGTATGAAAATCTTTTACATGGGAAGAATACAACTAACTTAAACCAGGCATAATATATTCTACCTAGCATTTAAATGTTCTAAAGTATGTATGACATTTGAATATAAACACACACACACTTATACTCACACATACTCTCTGTTTCTTGATCTCTCTGCCTGTCTCTGTCACCATCTCTTTTTGAAAACATGGTCAGTTAATGTTAAACTTTCAAATGAAAAATGCCTAGATCCTTACTTGGGGAAAGCAACTTAAATTTTCTGATTGTTTCCCCCCTTTATTGACAGTGATGAAAAATTGGTACTGTGTTCTGAGGATTTAGTGTGCTAGCTGAGAAAATTTACCATGTCCTGAGATTGGAGCATAAGGAAGTTCAGGCTTTGACTAGTGTTTTGTTCATTATGCTCACTTATTTTACTCTATTGGACAGTTTAGAATTAGAATTGAGATTAGAAGATAGGACCACACTTTCTCTTATAATTTCAATTACTGATAATGAATTATTTCTGTCAAGTATGAATTACTGTGTATTTTGGGTTATGTTTATTAGTATTTTAATGACATTGGAAGCTTTGGGTGTTTGAAAATATTTATTTCTGGGGATTTTTGTTTTCATTCACAGCAATATGGTGAAATTGAGGATTGTCAGATTGATGACTCTTCTCTTCATGCAGTGATTACGTTTAAGACAAGAGCAGAAGCAGAAGCTGTAAGTATTAAAAATAATTTATTTTAAAACTTTAGATTCAAATGATTACTATTTTCATTTTAATATAAATGATTTTTTAAAGCTTGCTGACTAATTTTGACAATTGTTAGGATATTTGAAGGGCAGTTTGAGCCTTTGACCAGTGTCCTTATTTAGATAGGAAATATGTATGCAACATACTGTAACTAAAAAAAAAAAAAACACCTATGGACTGATTGCAGGGCACATGTACCTCTGATCCGAGCACTTGGGAGGCATAGGCAAGTTGATGTCTGAATCGAGGCCTACCTGGTCTGGCTAGGAAACTAGGCCAGCTATGGCTACAAGTAAACCCTGTCTCAAAAGTCCCCTGCCCCACCAAATGTGTAATGAAGTTAGACACCAAGTTAAAATTCAAATTACATTATCTGAAGATGTCAGGAATTCTTTTTTACAGGAGTTAGAGCTGCCTTTCTTTCCACTGATTTTTGTTTTTATCTGGCCCAGAACAAAATCTATGTTACTTGAATGAATGCTAATAGTTATCTAAGATAGAAGCAAAGTGTAATTCTGATGCCTACCGTTTTTGAAATCCTCCATCATCTTCTTGGTCCTAGCAGGTAGAATTCTGGAGCAGCATTTCTAGCTCAGCATACCCCCAAATAGATACTATTGGCCTAAGAGTGGGTCTGTAATGAGCTGCAACTCCAACTCTAAATCCTAGTTTAAAATTTTTTTTGTAAGGACCTTTTCTTTTTCTTTTTTTTTTTTTTTGAGTAAATGCATTTATTGATACCCGTTTTATATATAGTTCAATGAAATAATCTATAAATATAAAAGACCTTTTCTAAATGTAAAAGCAAACTTAATTGATGAAAATTTAAAACATTTGTGAATTAAGTATAAACTAAAAAAATTTCTCTTTAACATATTATTGAGCACAAGGTTAAAAGCTTCCTTACAATGATAGTTTCAGTTATGATTTTTAATTGAGGTGGGCAATTTGAGGAAATCTGATTGATTGATTGATTGATTGATTGGGGCAAGGTCTCCTTGTAGCCCCAGCTGGCGTGGAATTCACTATGTAGACTAGGCTGGCCTGAATTCAACAGAGGTCTGCCTGCCTCTGCCTTCTGAGTCCTGGTATTAAAGGCATGTACCACTGTGTCCAGCACCTTCTTATTTTTTAAGAAGTAAGCTTACTATGAAACAATGGTAGCTGTACACAAATGGTTAAAATATTGCCTAATAAGAACATTTGTACTTGCCATGTGTGTATGATATACATATGTGTGCTTCTGTGTGTATGATGTATGTATGTGTGCCTGTGTATGTGGTGTGTGTGTGTGTGTGTGTGTGTGTGTGTAGGTGTAGGCAGGCCAGAGGTTGATGTTTGGTTTCTTCCTCATTTTTTGACATAGTTTTCTTTGCAAGATTGTAGGAGACTAGGATAACTGAACTTGAGACCTTGCTATTTTGGCTAGCCTGGCTGGCAGCGGGTCCCTGGCTGCTCTGCCTATCTTTGACCCACAGCACTAGGTTAAAGAGACACACTGCCATGCGTGACTTTTATGTGAGTACTAGAGATACAAATTCATGTCCTCATGGTTGTGCGGCCAACAACAGTTCACCTACTGATCCATCTCTCCCATCCCCAAATTGTTTCAAGTTTTGCTTATAGTAAGATCTAATTGAAACACACGTTATTCCACGGCTCTTGCCTTTTCCGCCTTAGATGTATATTTTGTGCAGTATGTATAATTTTCAAAATAATAGGAATTAGAGACATCTTATACTGAATTATATGCAAATTAAGTAAGTTACTAAGGTCAAAAAATTAAATCTAATCAAACTTACCTATGCAGAGTAAATACTCTTTCAATTGTATTTACCTAATAGTATGCAAGGGGCAGCTACCACTGCTATGATAAACTTTTGAAATGAAAGTTACAAGTTGTTTGACCATGAACATTTCCTTAAGCCAAAATTTTTTTTAAATTTTGTATTGTTTTGAGATGAATGGAAAATTAAGTTGAAACTATACAAGACTGGAATATAGATATAGATAGGCATTTATTTTGGAACTTCTGGTTTTCAGTGAACAAAATGTTGTGTTTTGACAAAGGAATGCCAGCTTCTTGTTTTCCTAGAGATGGCTATAAACACACAGAAGATTGCCTCTTAGTATCATCATCATTATGTAAAAACCAGCAAGTTCTGACATAAAAAAATGTAAGATGCAATAACTTAGAATAAAAGATAGGCCTTTTCAGGAAAGAAAGTTGTCAACTTTTGCCAGTGTTAGTTCCTAAATATTACATTACGCTTTTTTTCTGGACCATTTTTCTAGATAATTGAATGTTTTCTTATTTTTTTATGCTTAATATTGTTTTAAGATGAAGCTATAGGAATAATATTGAGGTAAAATTACAAAGTGAGAATTTTCCCCAATAAAAATGTTGAACTAATTTGAAAAAACTGTAAGCAGAAGCCGGGCTTGGTGGTGCACGCCTTTAATCCTAGCACTCTGGAGGCAGAGGCAGGCTGATCTCTGAGTTCAAGGCCAAGCCTAGTCTACAGAGTGAGCTCTAGGCCAGCTGGGACTTAGAGAGACCCCATCTCAAAAATACCCCCCCCAAACAAAAGCAAAAAAACCAACCCCCCCAAAACAAAACAAAACTACAAAACAAAAAACCTGTAAGCAGAACATAAACTTTTGGTTATTGTTAGCATTTGACTGACTAGTTAGAACATGATTCCTATTATTTTCTATTGTCATGTCTCTTGTTATGCCACTGGCCTATAAAGCACAAATTTTCTGATAGAACAGGAAGAAGTGGCCTTATTCAGTGACTGACTAGATGTGGTGTTTATTATAATGTCAACACCATAGTCATCTGAACAAATAGAGAGGGCCCAAACTGGGAGTTCACTGGTTCCTCTAGCTCTATAATATAGCTGTCTGTCTCTCAGAACTGTGCTAATGTACCTTTCTTGTCCCCTACACCTGTGCAGAGTGCTGTGTCCTCACCCTGTGCTGATGGAACTGTCTCACCCATAATTTATCCAGAACTTTTTCTCCAGCCTTGTTGGGGAAAGTACAAGTTCAAGTTTGGTTCCAGCCTTAATCTTCACTGACTATTGAGGCTTTTTATTTCTAGCTCACATTCTATTGTCGCAAGTCCTTCCCTAGCCTCTACTGTGTTCAATGAGTACTGTGCTGCAGCACTTTGGTATGTTAATTATCAAGTATACCCACATTCATTCATTATCCTTTTAGATGGAATACTGGACTGAGGTTGTCAAGGTGATACCACCATGATGAGACCCAAGAGCTGTAGTTTTGTTAGGGTTAATTAAAAGTCATTAGTTCAGATTATGTCCATTAGCAAATGTCATTCCTACAACTGGAATTGTTTCATACTCAATTTTCCTTGCAGGATTGTAGGATACTACGATCTTGTTTCAGAAGAGGGATAGTTACATAACTATTTAAAATTCATTCTCAAAGATAAAACCTATAGTCCCAAACTCTGGTATAGTTTTATTGGTGGTGCTGTTTGATTTATATCAAAAGAATCTTGATCTGACAAATTCTTGACACCTGTCCCTCAATTCTCAGTTGTTCTGATGTTTTACTGATTCTCCCTGAGAGGTAGTAGTAAACTCTGTTTGCCGCTATTATATTATTACTATTCCTATTATGGTTTTTTATCAAAATGAATGATTCTTGAATCACTCAAACAGTAGAGACAGGGAGAGTCATTGCTGTATTCGACTTGAAACCGTAACTCTTACCTCAAAGGGGTAAGAGATAGTTTATTCTGGAGCCAAAGGAGTGAGCATGGCCCAGGAATACAGATTCATGTTACCCCTAATTCCATGCTCTGGTGTGGTAACAGTTGCATTATGGTTTTATAGTAACAACAAAGGAAAGTCATAAATCAAGACACATTTCAAATACATTGGATGCATTCAGTAGGCAGGTCATAGCAAAAGAGAAATCTCAGATTTAGGCCTCACATGCTATCTGATGAGATTCAGCCTTTTAGGATGATGGAAATTGGTGGTCTTTGAAGTTAATACATTCCAAAAGTTTTCCATCTGTTAGCCACAGAATGTTAAGTCAGAAATAAAGGTGGGCAAGAGTGGCTATTTAGAGGGGCTGTAGATGGCCCAAGATAAATGGTAATTAGGCTCTGGACCTACAACATACCAAACGCTATAATCACTGAAGTTCTAGTCAATTGATCAGCCTTTGTAGATCGTTCAGTTTTAAGATGCAGTTTTTCTGGGAATTTTCTTTTTTTTTTTTTTAATTTATTTATTCTTGTATGTGTATAAATGTACTGTCTGCATGTAGGTTTGTGCACCCGTGTCATGCAATGCCACGGAGGTCAGAAGAGGGTGTCAGATTCCCCTGGAACTGGAGTCAAAGACGGTTCTCAGCCGCCATGTGGGTGTTGGGGATCGAACCCGGGTCCTCTGCAAGAGCAGTCGACGCTCTTAACCGCTAGGCCATCTCTCCAGCCCCGGGAATTTTCATATCACCAATTTTGGTATCACCAAAAACCCACCTCAGCTTGAGTGATATAGCCTATGGAAAGAGGAATCCAGGAGCTCTCTCCACAGCTTCCAGGGAAGTTTGACAGGTTGGAGTGTGTCTTCCAGGCAGTTGGTCTGGGCCTCTTTCAAGCAGCTGAACTGTTTGGAGAATGCTCTCCTCAGTCCTTACTGCTTGTGGAGGGAGTGACCTGGTGAGTTTGGTCAGTTTCAGTACTTCCTGAAGCTACTGTATTGTGTACTTCTGAGATTAAGCTTTTTTCAATGTTTTGCCCCCTGTGTGTTAAGGAGCTTCCCTGTAGGGTAGACTATTTTGTCTTAGAAGAAGTTGGTACACAGTACCTTCTTATGAATGTGTTAAGTAAGCATAGTCATAAGACTACAGCCAAGCCTAACAGTAAAATGCTTTCGGATTACCCTTTTTAAAACACATTTTTTAAAGATTTCTTTATTTTTTATATGTATAAGTTTGTTGCTTATATGCATATAAGTGCACCACATGTATTCAGTGTGCATGTAAGTGTGCCACATGTATTCAGTGCCCACGGAGGCCAGTAGAAGCAGTCAGATCCTCTGGAACTGGAGTTACGGACAGTTGTTAGTTGCCATGTTAGTGCTAGAACTAAATGTGGGTTGTCTGCAAGAGCAGCCAGTGCTCTTTAACTCTCCAGCCTCACATTACCATAAAAAATTTTTTATTTTATGTGTATTGCCTGCATGTATGTAAGTGCACCTGTGTGGTACAGTGCCTGCGGAGGTTAGAGGAGGGTGTTAGATTCCCTGGCACTAGAGTTATGGGTGGTTGTTAGCCACCATGTGGGTGCTGGAAAGGGAACCTGGGTCCTCTGCAAGAGCAGCCATTGCTCTTAGCCTCAGAGCCACCCCTCTAGCCCCAGCATTACCATTTTTAAAAATAATTTATAACATAGAAAGTGGAATTATAAAGTACATTTCCTTGTGCTCATTCATCCCCCCTCCCCCCAATTTTGGAGCTTTTGAATTATCCCATTTCATCGAGAAACATGTTGGTGTTGTGTCAGTGAAAGAAAGAGCCCTGACATGACCACAGAAGTCTTAGTATGTCCAAATACCTTACCTTTAAATGGCAAATAACCAGTGAAAGCTTATGTTTCTCTGATTTTTCTCATACTTTTTTTTTTTTTTTAGACAGGGTGTCCCTGTAGCCCCAGCTGGCCTGGAACTCACTCTGTAGACCAGGGTGGCCTTGAACTCACAGAGATCCACCTGCCTCTACCTCCCAAGTACTGGGATTAAAGGCATGCACCACCACACCCAGCCTTCTCATACTTTTAAAACTTGCTTTGTTTAATAAATTGGATAAAGTTCCCATTTCAACATAGTTTTGTTGGTATTATGACATTATAAACTCTTCAAATATTTAATCATTATTTGGCCATTATTCTCAATTACTGATAATCAAATTGTCTCATCTTTGGCTAGTATGAGACTATATAATTTGGTTCCTAAATTCTTTAGATTGGATCCTAGTGACCCATGGTAGTTTTCTTTCATGAAAAATTGTTCTTGGCCTACTAAATAGATTTTCTCTTCCAGATGAGCTTTTTCTCATTGGGCAGAAGTATTGAGAAACCCTAATCTGGGGACTAGGAATGTTCCTTCCTGCCATGCATGCTACTTTCCTTAATCATTTTCAATGCTCAGAGCTGTGAGTAAGAAATATATATATGTATGCACATATACATTGATACAAATGCATACATGACTAAAGATGAATTCAGAGCTGCTAAAAATCCTGCCTGTTTCATTCTAAAGTAACTGTAAAGTTTTTATATGTGAATAATTGTATGTATGTGTATAAATAAATAAATAAAGATAAATTGCATTTAGAATTCATTCTGATATTACAAGCTCATTTTGGAATGTATGAGTTTTTTGTTACTAACCTAATTTCATGGCTCTTAGTATCTCTACCCTGTTTTTCCTGGAAGAATACCCAACATTTTCCACCAAGAGCAGTGAAATGGGTCAAATGGTATGTGTATTTACTTGAAAACATTTTTGTTACCATTTTATGCATTTCATGAAATAGCTCTTGATCAAATTTAGATACCCTCCCCATCCACGCTGCCTCTAGCCCCCTCCCCCCCAACACACATACACACATTGGAATTCATGCATTCTGTCATATATGTTAAGTCCTAGCTGATCAAGCATTTGTACCCCAATGTCCTTTGGTGAAAGTTCATCCACTGGAGACTAGTCAGCCTATCTAGAGATCTAAAGAAGTAGTCTCCCTCACCCAGCAGTAATCAGTTGCCAACAGTTCCCAAGCTAGGGCCAGGGTCCACTTCATTCCATGCTGGGCCCTTATCAGATTCAGTCAGCATGGGTCTTGGGCACAATTCCACAATTGCTGCATTTACATTTTTTTAATTTTTATGAAAAATCTAAAATCAACTCTGTATAGGCTATATACTCATTTGTAAGTCCACCAAAGATGTATGACTATGCCTTATTGTTACTCTTTCTATAATTTATACTCTGTTGGTTTCCCATATTTATTACTAAAATTTGAATTCTTATATAGTTTACCTTGTTCTTGCCATGACCAGGCGTTAAAATTCAATTATTTTTTTAAGTTTTGTCTTTATTTTTAAAAAAATTTTTATTTTATTTTATTTATTTATGTGTGTGAATATATTGACTGCATGAAGGTTTGTGCACCCGTGTCGTGCAATGCCGTGGAGGTCAGAAGAGGGCGTCGGATTCCCCTGGAACTGGAGTTCTCCTGGAATTGGAGTTACAGACGGTTCTCAGCCGCCATGTGGGTGCTGGGCATCGAACCCGGGTCTTCTGCAAGAGCGGTCTGCGCTCTTAACCTCTAGGCCATCTCTCCAGCCCAAGTTTTGTCTTTATAAAGTGGCAGTCTCACTGTTTTCCAGTTGGTCTAAACTCAAGATTACCCTCCCTTTGTGTATTTGTGTCCAAGTTTCAGTTCCATTTTAGGGTTGAAGTTGACCTGTGTTCCCAATTGTAAATGTTAACTTGTGCGTGTACAGTTGCTTTTTCCTAGGCATTGTCTGGTCTGTATTATTCCTTCCTGGGTATTCTTTTTCTTTGTACTTTATGTGAATTAGACACAGTTTTATTGCTTCATATAAGCTTAAATTCTATGAGGTACTTTGCCAACTGGACAAATTAGGGACCTCAACTAGATTAATACCATCCCCCCTCCCCCCGAGGCTGGGGTTTCAGGGTCATGGCTCACTTGGTAAAGGAAAGCACTTGCTGTGAAGCCTGAATTTAATCCCTGGATCTACCTGGAAGGAGAGAAGCTTTCCCCTGACCTTTATATGTGTGCTTGCAGTGGCACACCACATTCTTACACAATAAGTGGGATAAAAAATTCAGACAGGGTCCTGTGTTGTCTTAAGCTGTCTTCCTGCTCCTGTCTCAGCCTCACAAGAAGCTAGCACTGCACATACATGTTTCTGTGCCTGCCTAAGGGCTTATTTGTATGTTTTGGTTTATGACATTAAATAATAGTCAAACAATATGTAACATACTAAGGAAATCTAGGGTGTCGTGGTGTATATCATTTCAGTTTTCTGTTTTATAGTAGAGATGAAATTTAAATAAAATTCACCATTTTTTACTGTATAACTTAGCAGCATTTAGTATTTATTCACAGTGGTGTGCAACCACCACATCTAGCTCGTCATTTCTATCACCTCTGAAGGAGACCCTATCTCTACTAAGAATTGCCTCTCCAACTCCTTCCTCCCAACTACCTAGCATCCAGTAGTGTGCTCTGTCTCCATGGACTTAACCTCTTCTGGATATTTCACATGAATAGAATCACAGTATTTGACCTTTTTGTGTTTCTGACTTCTTTCACTTAATATTAGAGTTAACTGAAATTGTAACATCTATTAATACTGAATTTCTTTTTATGGCTGAATAAAATTATATAAATACTATCTTTTATTTTTCCATTTATTTAATGAATATTTTGGTTGTTTTCTCCTTTAGCTACTGTGAATAGTGTTGCTATGAAAATTTTTGTATAAGTACTTGTGTGGATACTTATTTTCAGTTCCTTTGAGTGCACACCTAGAGATAGAATTGTTATATGTAGTTTAAAAAATTGTTTTCCACATTTGCCTATTTGTTGTGTTTTCCACTAATTTTTTCCTTAATGATTTTTTTCTATTAACTTTATACATCAGTTCCTCATATCTAGGAGGAATGTGTTCTATGAACCCCTGACGCCTCCCCCTTCTCTACAGTTTATCCCTAAAACTCCCTACAGTATCAGACTCTTCACTCTTTCTTGCGTGCGTGTGCGTACATGCGTGCGTGTAAGTTTAGTCCATAAACTTACCCCTATAAGAGAGTAACAACAGCCGGACGTGGTGGCGCATGCCTTTAATCCTAGCACTTGGGAGGCAAAGGCAGGCGGATCTTTGAGAGTTCAAGGCCAGCCTGGTCTTCAGAGCAAGTTCCAGGGGCTGCAGGGAGACCCTGTCTCAAAAAGACCAAAAAAAAAAAAGAGAGTAACAACAATAATAAAGTAGAACAATTGTACTTTGCTAAAAATTTATGTGAATGTGTTGTCTTGTGTCAGGGCAGATGGTGTAAACAGCAGGAATCCTTGGACAAAGGGTTACTTTTTGTCTCAATTGTGATGGAGTACAATAGGCTGAGATTTCATTGTAGTGACTGTGGAAATTTAAAACTTGTAAATTGTTGTGGAATTTTCCTTTGGGGGTATATTTCTTTTTTGTTGCTATACTAAAGCAACTTACAGAGCAAAGTGTTTATTTTGGCTTCTGGTTCCAGGGGCACAAGTTCATCATGGCTGGGAGGCTTGGTAGACGCAGGAAGCGAGCGCTCACCTGTTCAGTTGCAAACACAAACCAGAGAAAGGGAGCTGGAAGTGGGGAGAGCCTGTGATGTCTCAGATCCTAAAGATGCTATCATTTCCCTAAACAGCACCAGCCAGTGGAGGTCAAGTGTGCAGATGCTGCGGGGCCCATTGCTCACGCAGACTATCATGGGGACTGTTGAATGTTAAGAAATTAGTTCATGGATTATGTTAGGCAAGTTCCGTACCAACACCACTGTAAACAATAAATTATGTTCCTTTCTTTAATTAAAAAATTTTGATATATTTTTATTCAGTGTATATGAATGTTTTATCTGCATGTATGAACGTGTACAGTGCCTTTGGAGGCCAGAAGAAGGCATCAGATCACCTGAAACTGCAGGTTTAGACTGTTACCCACAATGTGGATGCTGTGAACAGAAGAACCTGGGTTCTCTATAAAAGCAGCCAGTGTTCTTAACCATGGAGCCATCTCTCCAGCCTCCTTTCCCCCTTTTATTTTTGGAAATGGTGATCTCACTCTATAGACGTAGTTAGCCTGGAACTTGCTGTGTAGACAAAGCTGACCTCAAACTCAGAATTCACAGACATCCAACTGCTTCTGCTACCCAACTGCTGGAATTAAAGGTGTGCATCACGTTTGTGCATAATATCTCTATAAATTTTCATTTGTGATATAGCTTGCAGAATGACAGCAATAATTGTCAAAACATTCTTGTTCTGTAATTTGAAATTTTTCTATCTGTGTAAGATAAATCATTTTCCCATGGTTGTTTCTTTGTTACTTTTTTCCATTTTTTTTCCTTTTTTCTTTTTAGTTTTTTTTGAGGGGGAAGGAGAGAGGAAATAGATCAATTTTATTGTCCATAATTATGTTATACAAAAACTACAAATAGTAGGATTGTAGAGGAAGGAACCAAGAAAGTGGTAAATCAGAGCCTAACAACAATAAAATTAAACCTGCTTTTTTCCCCCATGATGTTAGGATGACAACCATTTCAAAACACACGTCTGATGCCAGGGTAGCTTTTGTTCACAGGCCAAGGCTTGCCCTTTAAAATTAGGCCTTCAGTGACTCTGACAGTCCTGTTGGCTCTTGACAAAGCTTTTGAGGTCTTCAAGAAAGGTGATATTCTCTTGGTGCTCCAGGGCTGTACTGAGCTCCACCAACTCCTCTGCAGAGGTGGTGTCTACTCCTTGGTCCGCAAGGAAATCCATTAAGTAGTCATACAAGGCCCAGTCCAGGGAATCTGTATTGAGTGTGTAGTTCGTATCCTTCCATTCAGAGTCACCAGTGGCCTGAAAGCTAATTTCCTTGATAGAGAAAATGTCACTCTCAGCCTCTACTTGTCCAGTCTCATCTGGATAGTGACAGTCCAGTACAAGGGCCTTCTTGCCATCACTCTTTGTAACTTCAACCACATAATTGGAAGTTGATGTCAGTTCTGACAGTTTCTCAACCTTCTGTCCTTGTGAGGACTCCTTGTCATCAAATGTTGGTGGGATGCTATTGTTAATGTTGAAAGTGACAGTAATCTTTTCACCAGCAACTTTATGCACTAATTTATCCTCTGTCCATTCACTTCCAGCTTCCAATCTCCAGACATCTTGGGAAGGGACTTGTGCTTCTGGATTTTTTCTTAATTTCATCAGTCAGGAATTCAACAAAAACTTTGTCTCATTCTGTGCTCAGGGCCCGTGCAGCTGCAAGCTCACAGCCCCTGGGGGCCCCAGGAGGCCAGAGTGGGCCCGTAGGGCCGAAGACACAGCCAGGGCCTGCTGCAGCAGCTGCCAGAGCAGCAGGGAGGGTGCAGCAGCGCGCAGCCCTGTGACTGCAGCCTAGGGTGCAGGGCGTACAGGCAGCGCAGGTGGTGGCGGCAGACACGTGCGGGTGGAAGCTTTTCTTTTTAGTTTATGCATTGACTTGTTTTTGTCTTTTTTTTTGAGAGGTTCTCCTTAGTTCAGGGTTTCCTTGAACTGGAAGTACTCTTGCTTCGTCTCCCAAATGCTGGATTACAAACTGTGTGTCACCATGCCTGGCTTTTTAACACTAAAAAAAATTAAATGTATTTGGTATAAAGTCTCAAACCGGAAACATACTGATTTCATTGACTAAATCTGGCATCTCCAATCTTTGGTGACATAATCTTGTTATAATTTTTTTTCCTTTTTGAGACAGGGTCTCCCTATAGGCCCAGCTGGCCTGGATATCCCTATGTAGACTAGGCTGTCCTTGAATCACAGACATCTGCCTGCCTCTGCTTCCTGAGTACTGGGATCAAAGGCATGGGTCACCATGCCTGGCCAGACATAATACATACATACAGATTTCCTGTATGTATTGGGTTTGGTCTGGACTCTTCCACAGATAGTTTTCTCTTTTTGTAACTGTTGTCTGCTATTTTCATTAGGCTTTATTTTAAATTTGTCAGTACTCTTATCTGAATTCTCTTGTACCCATTTGCTCATTTTCAGAATCTTTGTTTTCTGTTTTGTTTTTATATAACCATAGAATAAGCTCATGTGGCTCCAAGGGGTAGAATTATTTATAGGAGTTAATGTATTAATACAAAGTTGTTTGCTTCTCATGTCCTGTTGTAGATAAATACATACCTCTGATAGACCAGTTTTAGTCGTCCCCCCCCCCCAAGTACTAGGGATTGAACCCAGGGCCCATGACTGCTTTCCCAGTGAGCCCTATCTCCAGCCTTTTCCATCTTTGCGTTCTGGGAGTATTTTAAAGTTACCCACATACCCAGACTGACAATGAATATTATTATTTTTAAAGTTTTCTTTATATGAACAGTATATCTTGCCGTCTCATTAAATTATCTTTTGATAGTTTTAATTTTTGTATTAGATTTTCTGGGTATTAATTTATATCGTTGATAAATGGTAGTTTTATAAAACTGTTTCATATTTCTGCACTTACTGCTTTTTGTTAGTACTTCCAAGAAACTGTTAAAAGCATTTTAAATAATGTTCTGCTCATGAAATGAATGGAACTTTTTTTTTAGTATTACATGTGATGTAGTGAAAAATTTAAATGTACACACAGGTGGCTGTATATAACATGTCATTTTTGTTAATGGGGAAGTGTTTTTTCCCCCCTCTTCCAATTTGTATTTTAATACTGAAGTCATTGTTTATTCCTGGTGTAAATCCCATTTTACTTTGCTTTTTTTTTTTTTTTTTTTTTTTTTTTTTTGTCTTTTGGAGACAGGTCTCCTGTAGCCCCAGCTGGCCTGGAACTCGCTCTGTAGACCAGGTGCTGGCCTGAACTCACAAAGATGCCGCCTGCCTCTGCCTCCAAGTGCTAGGATTAAAGGTGTGCGCCATCACGCCTGGCTTTCTTTTTCTTTTCTAAATAATCTTACTTTTGGGCTTTTTTAAAAACCACACTTACAGCCGGGCGTGGTGGCGCGCGCCTTTAATCCCAGCACTTTGGGAGGTAGAGGTGGGTGGATCTTTGTGAGTTCAAGGCCAGCCTGGTTTACAGGACAGCTGGGACTAAAAGGGAGACCCGCCTCAAAAAAAAAAAAAAAAAAAAAGTAAAAACCACAACTTTATGTGTGTGAGTGTACTGCCTGCATGTGCACCCATGCTGTGCAATGCCTGCAGAGGTCAGGACATTTCAGATACCCTGGAACTGGAGTTTCAGATGGTTGTCAGCTGCCATGTGGGTGCTGGGAATTGAACCTGGGTCCTCTGCAAGAGTAGTTAGTGCTCTTAGCCACCTAGCCACCTCTCCAGTCTTTCTTTGGCTTTTTTATATTTGTAGTCTTTTGTTACAGTTTTTGTATTTTTGCATGTGTGTGTACATGTGTGCATATGCACACATGTAATAATGGGAGAGTAGAGGTCAAAGGACAACTTGGAGAAGTCAGTTCTTCTTACCAGATGGGTCCCATGAGGACTTCTCAAGGTTGTCAGGCTTGGCAGCAAGTATTCTGCCTCACTGAGTCATCTTGGTAGCTTGTGTTTTTACTTTTTAAAATTAATTTTTATTTATATTTTGTATATTTGTTTATGTAGTTTAGGCTATATAGCCAAGGATGACCTTGAACTTCTCATCCTGTCTCTATTTCCTGAATGTTAGAATTGTAGGTATCTACCACCACACTTTGGTTTTATGCCCTCCTGGGAATTAAAGCCCAGATCTTGTGTTATGTGGTAAGCAGTTGCCCTACCAACTGAGCTACAGCATGGTGTGTGTGTGTGTGTGTGTGTGTCGAACAGGTTGGTGTTGATCTTACAGAGATCTCTCTGCTTCTGCTTCCATCTCCCAAGTGCAGGGATTAAAGGGATGTGCCACCATGCCCAGCTCAGCCTCAGTTCTTAAGTTGATATTTAAAAGTAAAATTGGTTTTTAAATTTTGAGAGGGATACTTTGTTTACATATCTCAATAATACCTTTCTTCATAAAAAGTAATTGAGTAATTGAAAATTTTTTCATCTGTTTTTGTATTCTGAGATTTTTTTTTTTATACAGATTGTTGAAAAAATTTTTTTTTCTGAAGGCTGAGCTTGGTGGCATTTATGTCTAATTTCAGTCAGGAGGCAGCAGTAGGAGAATCACAGCAAGGATAAAACCAGCCTGGTCTCAACGGTGCGTTCTAGACCACCCAGGGCTACTAATGAAATTCTGTCTCAAAGCAAAAATAACAGAAATTCAAAGACATCTTTTGTAGTTTTAGCTTGGTTTGAAAATTTAAAAAAATTATATATCTGTGTGTGTGTGTGTGTGTGTGTGTGTGTATATCTTTGTGTGTGTGTGTGTGTGTGTGTGTGTGTGTGCGTGTGTGCGTGTGTATCTCCTCCAGAATTTCAAGTATATTTACACGGAGATTGGTTATTTCCTACTTTCTTAGCTTTGACTTTTTTTCATCTAACCCTACTGTCATGAGTCTACTACTTTAAGTAGCATCTTATGTAAGTACATGTAAAAATACTTATGTGATATTTGTTAGTTTAAAAATAGGTATAAAGTTCACTTAAGTATATATTTTAATGAAATGCTTATAGAACTATTGAAACACTGCCTCAATGTATTGTATGAAAGCCACAAGTAACACTTGTTGAGATTGTGTGGAGCTGCACTTGGCCAAAAATTCCCAAAGGTAGCAAGGACAACAAACAGCATCAGATAATTAAGAGTATTGTGAAAAGGATGAATAATGGCATTTCATTCATTATGAAATAAAATATTTTATTTTATTTATTTATTTTTTGGTCTTTTGGAGACAGGGTCTCCCTGTAGCCCCAGCTGTCCTGGAACTCACTCTGTAGACCAGGCTGGCCTTGAACTCACAAAGATCCGCCTGCCTCTGCCTCCCAAGTGCTAGGATTAAAGGCATGCACCACCACACCCGGCTGAAATAAAATATTTTAATAATATGAAATGTAGATGATGGAACAAAGTAGAGTTCAGAAATAGACAAAACAGATCGTTCAATAAGTGTCATTTGGAGAACTTACTGTGGAAAAACTTTTTCGTTTTATTTCTAAATTCTATTTCTGTTTGTTTCTAAATTCAGATGAAAAATTATTAGTTACAGCTTATAGGAAATTAGAAGCCAGGATAAGTTACATAGGACGATTCTGTTTCAAGAAAAACAAGCAGAGCTGGAGAGATGTCTTGGGTTCAGAGCACTTTCTGCTCTTCTGGTGTCCACATTGCATGGCTCAGCCCATTGCAACCCCAGTTCAAGCAGTCTGACACCCTCTTCTGGCTTTTGTGAACACCCGCCACATATAGGATACACTCAGACCCACACAAATAAAAGCAATACATTTTCAAAAAGTGAAAGGTAAAAGCAAAGCAGTACCTAGGAAATGACTCCATTGATAAAGACCCTCTTGTACAAAGCATGAGGACCTGAGTTTGAATTTCCAACACCCACCTAAAGGGTGGCATGGCAGGTAGGAGTCTGTCACCCTATCACATGCCTATGCATCCATAAGCACTCAGATGCATAAACCTATATACATGCACAAGATAAAGCAACATAATACACACAAATGGGTTTTTAAGAATTTAGTGCTGTGAGGTCTTTTTGAGTCATAGCATAATATTTGTAAAGGAAAAAGCTGACCAGTTCTTATATATGAAACTTTAAAACTTGGTAAAATCAAAGAATAGCTGTTTTCTAAAAATACAGTTACTCTGATAATAAAAATGTATAAATATGACAAAATTCTGTTCCATTAGAAAAGTACAAATGGGCCACATCTTAAAAGAACTGGAGGGGCTGGAGAATTTGCTCAGTGGTTAAGAGGAAGTACTGCTCTTCCAAAGGACCCAAGTTTGGCTTTTGGCCCAACATAGGGTGCTCACAATTGCCTGTAACTCCAGCTCCAGGGGATTCGTCACTTTCTTCTGATCTTGACAGGTACTGCTGTCAAATACACACACACACACACACTAAGTAAATAAAAAAATAAATGGAACATTTTAAATCAGTAAAGAAGCATGTCTTATAAGATGTACCAGTAGAAAAGTTTGTTCATATGGATAGCAATTGGTTTACTGTGCTGAATACATAATATGTAAAAATAGCCATTCAAGAAAAATTGTCAGCTGTCCTGGTGTGGGTGTTAAAAGATACCTGTGAAAATATGTGGTTAGTGATTAAATAAGTTATAAAACAGTGAAGTACCTTCTTGTATTATACCATATCATGAAAATTTTTATATAAACATAGTTATGACTACCTATTTGTAGTGCCAAGTGACACACCCTTTAAACCCAGCACCCAGAAGGCAGAGGCAGGTACATCTCTTGAGATTGAGGCCTGCCTCTCTGGTTTACATAGTTCTAGGGCACTGGGGCTACAGGGAGATCCTGTCTCACAAAATAACCCAAAGTATTTATAGACAAATGATAATCTCTTAAGTAATGATTGATAATCATAAGTAATGATTTTTTTTAATACTCTGTGACTTAGTATTTGAGTTTTAAGGCTACAAAATCATCAGTTTACAGAAAGAATTATTTAAATTTCAAGTATTTTATATTTTAAATTATTAATTAAATATACTTGTGTCTTGAGGTTTTATTATAAAGTTTTTACTAAACCGAAAATAATTATGCAACCTGTGTAATGTTTCTTATAATATAAATATTTTGTTTTCTTGAGTGAATTTCAGAAGTTTACATAGCTTAGTCAAACTTTCTAATGAATATTAGTTTTAGGGGATGGAGCAATGGCTCAGTGGTTAACAGCACTGGTTGCTTTTGCAGAGAACCTGGATTTGAATCCCAGAACTCACATGGTGGCTAACAACCTTTCCTAACTCAAGTTCCAGGGGACCCAACACCCTCTTCTGTTTTATGTGGGCATTCCATTCTATAACACAGATGCACCTACCTGTATGCAGATAATATTCTTTCATACACACACACACACACACACACACACACACACACACACACACATATATATATAATAAAAATATTTAAAAATACAGTTTAAAAGTCATCTAGTGAAATAAAACACATCCAGTCCCCATCCTGGTCTTCCATTTCCTCCACATCCACCCAACTTCCCCCCATTCCAGTTTCCCTGAAGTTATCTTTTTAAGTCCACTAAATTCAGTTCATACTGCTCATATGTACATGGTGTTGGGCTATCCACTGGAGCATAGGACACTTACCAGTGGGAATACCCTGGGGGGAAAAAGATTGTCCTTCTCTCCCCTAGCAGCTACCAGTTGTCGGTAGCTCCTCTGTAATATACAGGGGTCAGAGTTCATGCCCCATCTGTGCCAATATTTTGGCTTTCTTGATTTTGGGTGCTCTTACACGTGCACCACACCTGCTCTGAATTGATGAGTGCAATAGCCCTGTTGTACCCAGAAGGCTTATGTTGCAGTATTACTCCCCATCTTCTGCCTCCACTTCTGCAATGTTCCCTGAGCCTTGGTGGGGTGGTGCAGATGTTTAATAAAAATGAACACCCAGTCTCTCATTCTAGCTTCAGACAATTATGCATCTTCGTGTTGACTGCTGCTTACTGCAAAACATGCTGCTTTGACCAGTGTTGAGAATAGCCTAGGTCTAAGTATATAAATATTATAAATATGTAGAAGGCAATTTGACAGCAAGACCATTGAGAAAAATAACAATCACATGCTTTACCCTATGGCCTGTGATGTGAACTCCCCAACCATGGCTTTTGACCAGGTTTTACAATACCAGGCCTGAAATTCCCATCTGTCTTTCAGACCTCAAATTCATTCAGAAAGCAGTTACTCAAAACAGTTCTGACACTGTCGTACCAATGGACACATTTCCAGACTGCTGGTCTGTACTGTGACCTGCAGGGTCCAGTGCTGGATAGGACCATTGATGTCCCCCCCCCCCCCCCCAAGAAGCTCATTTTGCACCTTCTGGCATTATGAAAGCTGACCAGACAGCACAAGGAAGTTCCTGATCTGTTTGGGGTTGAGTTCTCTGTCCTGCAGCCAAAGTGTCAGCAATGGGGTCTTAGCATAGAAATCTGAAATTGTGTTGAATATAAAGATGTATAAAATTAGGTCATTAGAAATATTTGTCAAGCCAGGTGTGATAGCATGTGCCTTTGATCCCAGCACCCTAGAGGCAGAGGCAGGTGGATGGATCAGTGCGAGATGGAGGCCAGCTTGGGAAGGTCTTCTAGTGACTTCTAGGCCAGCTGGGGTTGTACAGAGAGACCCTCTCTCAAGAAACAGAAGCCACAACAAAGCAAAACTTATGTTTGTCAAGTTGGATGTGGTAGGGCAGGCCTTTAATCCCAGTACACAGGAGTCAGAGGCAAATGGATCTTTTTTTTTTTTTTTTTCCTTGTTTGAGGCCAACCTGGTCTATATTAGAGTGTGTTCAAGATCAGTCAGGGCTATATATATATCAAAGTTTGTTAATAACCTGTTGTCAGGTATGTAATACACCTGAATAAGAGGCTAAAAGCAGGAGGATTCCAGGCCAGGTTTGGCTAGACAGACTTTCAAAACAAAGGAATACCTCTACTCCAAATTTACTTACATACTGTCAGTCTGTTGGTAACTTATTTTTACTCTTTATAGATTATTCTTCACTGAATGAAAAAAATGAATTTTATAGGTAACACTTTACATGTAACGGTAATTTAAAGTATTTTTACCTAGTAATTTCAGCTTCAAAAAATTTCAAGGTGGGGTTGGAGAGATGGCTGAGCAGTTAGGAGCACTTGTTGCTGTTGCAGAGGATCTGAGTTTGGTTCCCAGCACCCACAATGGTGGCTTAGTGGCGCATGCCTTTAATCCCAGTACTCGGAAGGTAGAGGCAGGCGGATCTCTGAGTTTAAGGCCAGCGTGGTCTACATAGCAAGCTCCAGGCCTGCTGGGACTAAAGGAAGACCCTGTCTCAAAAAGACAAAAAAAAAGAAAGAAAAACCATCTGTAACTCCAGTTCCAGGAGATTTGAATCATCTGGCCTCCATCGGTACCAGGCGCACACGCTGTACATGCATGCTGTACACATACATGACGCAAACACTCATATACCCAAAGAATTTTTTTCAAGTTGTTTCTGAACTTAAAATTATGTATTTTGTTTTTGAAGTGTAGTTTTGTGACACTGATGAGATCATGAACCAAAAACTCTTGAGCTGCATTTTAATGGCCATAAAATCTAAATTTATAATAACTTTATATGTGTAGATTTAAAAGTTATACCTGGGACTCACAAAGATCCGCCTGCCTCTGCCTCCCGAGTGCTAGGATTAAAGGCATGCGCCACCACGCCCAGCTTGGTCTACAGAGCGAGTTCCAGGACAGCTGGGACTACAGGGAGACCCTGTCTCAAAAAGACCAAAAAAAAAAGAAAAGTTATACCTGGGGACTTTAATATTGCACAACTCAGGTTCAGATATCATTTAACATGTAATTGTTTCTACATTTCATATTATGCTATACTTTTAAGATTGTACTATAAATCTTGCGTGACTGAGTTATTTTGATACATTACTAACATTGATTTACGTTCATTCAAACTCCTTTAAATGCAGTATTTCCAAAACAGCCACTTAACGTAGCAAGTTCCTAGACTTGACTGTTTTCTGAGTTCAGGTGTCACCATAATTATAAAGTGTTTCATAGGAAATATTGTCCTTTTCAGTAGTTGTTCCTTTCCCCTCTACCTTGAAGTGTTTGTTTTGCATTAGTTACACAGAAAATATTTTGTGTTAATTGTGATCATTTTATGTAATTAGAAAATGTGACACTATGCAAAATAATTTTTGTTAAAGGTTTTTAGTTAATAGTTATTACATGTAGTACTTGTAAGCTAACAGTTAAAATAGACTAAAATTCATTTATATTCATTTAGTCTATTGATATTGATTCGGAAGTTACAGCCAAGTTCTTGATGTGTATTGGGATTGTTGACTTAACTACCAGTTACCATTGTAGTGTATGTGGGCAGACATATTTCTTCTACTGAAATACTAGTCAAGAGTGGAGTAGTTCTACTCAATTATGAGAAATTGTTTACTTCTAAAAATATTTTGAATCACTTGTATGGTTTTAGAAATAAAAAACTATAAAAGTAAATAGTAATTTATAATAGTAAATTATGAGGTAAATAGCCTAGAAGCCATTGAACAGGCAAAATGTCATTTGTGTTTAGCTCTTTAAATATTAGTATAAAATTAAATTTTCTTCAGAAATAATTAATGTTCTTCACTATGGTATTTTTAATTGTTTTAATTGTTTAGGCTGCGATTCATGGAGCTCGTTTCAAAGGGCAGGATTTAAAACTGGCGTGGAGTAAGCCAATAACTAATATTCCAGCTGTGGAAACAGAAGAAGCAGAACCCGATGAAGAGGAAGTATGTGATTTTTTTTCCCCCCCATTTGTTTTTCTTTCATGATTCATAGTTCATACATAAAATATGGTTTTTTATGGCTGTTATTTTAACATAAAACTTTTATTCCTGAGCCACTTTCCAGATGGGTGATATCAGATAAAGGCAGACAACTTTATATTTTCTGGATTAATGAAAAGAATTACGGATTTCTATCCCCAAAAAGAATGTGATTATATACTCAGTTTTCAATTACTTAAGAAGATGATATTATTCATTGGATTTTTATCCACAGGAAATCTTGTAACATGTTAAGTTTGAGGGTATTTATATTACTCAGTTGCTGTATTAACATTTAGGCTTCTTTTATTTGAATTCATATTGTTTTAGTTCATTAGAGTGACTACCTGATGTATGGTAGATTTTGCGATGGGCACAAAAATGAATAAGACACGGTCCCTCTCATCAAGGAGCTTATAATTTGGCAAGGAGGGTGGTGGCAGAGACATAAGAAATTAATTACAATACAGTGTATTGATATGCTGAATGCAGATTTGAACAACATGCTACGGGAAGTGAGGAAACAGTGATTCTGTCTGTCCATAATAATCATAAAGGTGTATTGGCAATAGAGCTGTGAGCCCTGAGTGATAGCTATGTGCTGGGCTAGGAATATACTGGAGAAGGTAATTTTCAGTAGAGCTATAGCTTCAGGATAATGTGGAAGATGCATTTTCTCATGTTAACAGCAGTTAGTTTGCTAGCTCTCAAAGGTGTGGCATGTAGGACAGCGAATTGAGAAAATCCTCTGAGACCAACAATTTTAAAATCGGTAATTCTTATTTAATCATGAAGTAAGGTGTAGGAAAAAAATAGGATTTAAAAAAAAAGGTAAGGTCTTAGACTAAATAATTCTGTTTTATCTTTATTAGATTTTCATAATGCCACTTCATTTTGTTTGAGGAGCGTTTCAAGTCTGTTGTACATATCCATAGTCAAATGCAAGAATATATGTGTATTCGGAACTCATGTACATGATTTGTCATTTTATATTTTAGATTATACCTTTGTCCTTCCATGAGTTTGAATTGAATGGGGAGAAAAGCAGGAGAGCTCCTGGTATTAGGTATCTTGGAAAGTCTGGAAAGCAGTCTGAGAAGCCTTTATGAAGGGAATGGGGAAAAGAAAGATGCTTTTTTAAAAAAAGATTATTACATGTAGCACAAAAGAAATAGAATTGTAGAACTTTTATGTAAGTCATTTATTGATTTGCTATTCAGAGTTAGGAAAGTCAAGTGAAACTGATGTCTTTTTTAAAAGACATATTCAGTGTCTGGAAGGCACAGCAGATGACATGATTTGTTAGAGTAGGAGAGTACAGTCTTGTTTCTTTACTGCTTGCTTGAGGTAAGCAGTAAAAATAGATAATGTAGAGATGTCACTGAGTGGATAAAGGCTGCTTTACTTTGTTTTCTTGAATGTTCTAGTTGTAGAAATCTTTTGTGTTCAACGCATGAGAGAGAACAGTGTTTAAAAGTATTACCTTTTCTTTTTCCTTTTTGTTTTGGGTAAATTCCTAAATACATTTTAACCTAAAGTTTCAGGAAGAGTCTTTGGTGGATGACTCATTACTTCAAGATGATGATGAAGAAGAAGAGGACAATGAATCTCGTTCTTGGAGAAGATGATTTGACTGATCATTGATCCGCATATGCTAGAACTCTCCTTGTGTTTCATTAGTATTATCTAATGTACTTTTACATATTTGTAAAAAACAATTTTTGGTAAAATATGATGAAGATGGATTTCACAAATAGATAAAAGAAGAAAACTACCTTCTGATCTTGTATTTTGAAAGATTGATGTTTGCATTTTATTTCAGTAAACAATTGAAGACATCACAATAGAACATATGCAATGTTTTTATTACATACTTCTATTGAACATTACAGAATTCTTTGGGTTATTTGTAAATTAATGAATAGATTTGAATACTTATGACCCAGTATTTGTTATAATATAGAGGATTTTGTTTTATTCCAAATAAGGAATGAATTTGCATTTAAAATCTTAATGAATGTTTTCAAAAATGAATAGATAACATAGTACTCTAACTAAAGTCTCCAAGTTATGTATTCATAATATTACATAGTAGTATGCTTAGGCTTTACTATGTATTAGCCATTCGTTGGACTTGTGTATGTATTTTATCACATGGGTTTTAATGATAATGGTGTATGACTGCTTTATATATGAGTCCTTATGCATCTGGATGCTAAAAATAAAGTGGAATGGTCTCTTAAAAGAAAAAAGAAAAAAAAAAGCAACAACAACAACAAAAAGCCAAGACACTGTTCCTTGACTTAAAAAAAAAAGGAAAAAAAAAGAAAAGGAAAAAAAGAGAAAATGAAAGACCATTCCAGATGGTGATCTGCCCTTCCCCAGCTGCCACAAAAGAAGCTATAATCAATAATAATGGTTACTGGTACCTTTACAATAATGTACAATCCAATGTTTAAAATTTATACCACTTCAGTTTGGTTTGATCCTATAAATTTTCAACAGATGTCTTAAAATTTAAAAGCAGGCTGATTAGTTTGGAACCAGACTTGAAGTAGAGCTAACATTTGGTGAATAAGAAAACATCGTATTACATTTTGGATGTATCAAAGAAAACTTGACCATTTGAAGATGTGTGAATAAAGAAATGTACTATAGATACTACTTTAGGAAAACACTGTTTGGTAAGTGTTCCAGTCTGATATTTTAAGTGTGCATTTGCTATACTTGTATAAAAATAATTGACATTTGCAACAATACTGTGATTTTTAAGTGGATTTCCCTAGCAAGTGAATATCATTGAAAGTTGACAAAGCATTTTCCAGGAAATAAATACATTCTTTGTAGAACAAGAGGGTAGGAGATTATCTTTTAAAATTCCTCATTTTGATGGCAAGTATTTCTACTCAAGATTATAGTGATATTTTTAAAAAAAATCACATTTTAACAAAACTATGTTTTTTTTCATATTGGGGCCAACACAATCACAAACTGCAGTCCTACCACTACCAGTCTTCTTCCAGTACCTTGTGGATGCTATTTTTGTGTTTCTTTTTTCCCTTTTACACTTGAGGTTAAAGTTTTATATTTTGATGGAAGTTCTGCTCTGTAGGAATACTTTGACTTGGAATTGGTACACATTTATATTTAAAATTTCAAACTCAGATTTCATTTGTTAAAATAATTACTCAAAAATTTTACTTAGATTTGTTGTGTATTTTTATGTAGTCTTTTGTATGTTGACTGTGCTATTCTGATCCATTAGGTAAGTTTGTTTTCTTTTCTTTTTAGTAGTCGTGAAAGATGCCAAATTGGCAGAGGCTCACGTTTCTTCTCTTTACACCAAACAGGTATTATAAAGAAAGTAAATCTTTCAAAGGCCAGTTAAATCTCCATACTGATTTTTGGCTTTATAATTTGATGAGTAAACTTTAGTTTGATACTTCAAAAATATTATAAATTTCCCTGGAAATGTAACTGAAATTACCTGTTATGTTTAGTTCAGTTCAGAAATACCTTATCAACTTCTTTAGCCTAAATTTTTTTTAGTAACCTGGAATTTAAAATATTTTCAGTCATGTTACTTTGAATGACTCAAGACCAAGTGTATTTCAGGTTGGTTCCCTAGTATGAGGATTAAATGTCCCCAATATTCATTAAATATATAATTGTATCATTTAAATCACAGTGTTATTCAGTAATATATCATTATTGAATTAATGAGTATGTTTATAAATACTAGTATTCCATATGCTGTTTGACATTTCTCATTTAAAACTTAACTTTTTCAAATAAATGGTAACTTCCATTTTATTGATAACGAAACAGGCTAATAGAAATGGAATAACTTACCCTAAAGCAATAGGAATTAAGTGGAAGGACTAGATTTTGTATATAGGCATTGTGATTTCAATGCCAGTTTTATGGAAAAAAAAAAAAAAGAAAATAAATACAAAACTGCTGCTGCTTCCTTCCCAATTACTGATCAAATGTGAGATTGTGTTTAATAGTAATCGTGACAGTCCTTACCTCAGAATATTGCAAAGAAACAGTAGACCTTCCTGGTCATTAGAGAGTTCCTATGTTTACCTTCCCTTTTAACAAGCACTTTGTTCATATCTCTGTTAAAATATTTGATGTTGTACTTTATCTGGTTTATATGTCTGTCTTCCCCACTAGATTACAAGCTCCTCTAGAAAGGGGACCATGTCTTATTCATCTTTTTATCTCTAGTGCTTATCATAAAGCTTGGGTCATGTGAGCACTCAGATGTTTGTTGGATGAAATAACGAGTGAATGCATATTTAAATTTATAGTTTTGAGGTTGACAATTACCTCCCTTGTTAATTCTTATCAATTTTCCAAAAATTTTTCTTGATAGTCTCAGACATTGGTTTAAGAGTCTCATCACAGGGATTACAAGTAGTGCTGGGGTAGACACCTGTAATCCTAGGAATTTCTCCCAACAACTACAGCATTCAGATTGTGGAATAATAAATGTTTTAGTCATTTCCAAGGGCTAATTTATCTTTGGGTTTTTTGTTAGAATGTGTGATTATAAATGCTTAGAGATAGCAATCTAGTCCATCTCATTAAATATTTTTTGTCCAAAGGTGACCTACTATAGAGAGCTGAGACATTCTGCTTTTATCCTCAGCTCTGCACCTTAGATAAGTCTCTTCTTTACCCAGGTTGGATTCTTTGTATGGTGTATAAGATGAAAAGGGGCTGGATTGGGTGATCTCTAAGGGCTCTCTCACATGTATAGTTTCCCTCATGGTACATTAGTGTTTGACTGAAAAAAAAAACCAAAAAAAACAAAAAACAAAAAACAAAACTTAGTATCTGTAAACCAGTTCTTCCTGTTTAATGTTGTTTCTTTCATCATTAGAAACAACTTACATTTGGTTATAATAGTAACTTATATAATATCTCTTGCTGGTTTTATATATGATGTTTCCAAATGTTTACCAGCACAGGTTGCCTTCAGCTTATAAAATATAGGGAAACTTAACTTTCTCTTTTGCTTCTAAATTCAGTTTAAAAACAAAAGTATTTGCCTGTCAGTTTCCAACAAATATGGATTTTATACTTTTCCCATCTCATTCTTTCTTTATATAATATGCCACCTGAAAGTAGAAACATTTAAATTCTAAAGTTTGCTGCTTTATTTTACACATCTGGTTGTGCAGGTAGAATCGAGAGTAATAAAGAATTAAAGGCAATGTAGGTGATTACAGGAAAAATTGAGAGGAGAGAAATTATGTATTTCTGGTAAAAAAATTGATTAGGATTACCTCAAGGGATGGTTGAGTTGTCATTTCACTTTTTTTCCCCTCTGAACAATGTTGTTTTAAATGTTATCAGATAATTGTAACATTCCAAAAAATAAGTAATGAATGCCCAAACATTTAATGAAAGCATGTTGTAGGAATGGAAGAATATTCCATAGATTTTGTATTATAATTGTGATCAAATGTGAAAACCACTGTTGTAGCTGATTACTTACAGCAAGTATGGCTAAGCTTCAATGAAGAAAATATCTTGTTACTAGAACTGTTTTGGGTGGGGACTGTATTTCCATTCTTACTTGGAACACTAACCATTGGATATAATGGTTAAAAAACAAATCAGATGTGCTTATTTCATTTGTTGAAATATCAGTAGCTATTTTAGAGTATCATAAAAATTTTAACAAAATCTAGTATCCCCACACACAAAGAATGTAGACAGATTACAGGAAGCTACCTTTAGTCCTAGAATTTATATAAATTTATTTGTAAGCTGCTTCTCCTCCTACAAAGTCAGTTAGCCTTTAAAACAAAAATAACATGCAAGAAATGTCGGATTACTCATGCTTTGATATTTCTCCCAGGACTTTCCTTCTAAAATTCTGTAAATTAAAAATGGAAACTTAATATAGAATTAAATTACTAGTGTAAAATATTTGTAAGGCAAAAAGAAAACATTTCCTAGATATAAGGAACTTATTTTTGTTAACTTCTTGAACTGTAAGAGTAACTTGGTTGCTCTAAGGTATGTATATGGTCCTTTAGAATAAAATTTGTCTCTAATACACTTAGATGAAACATAATCTTCGAAATAGCTACGTGACTCTTAGGAAGGAAAGAAATCTTGGTGAAAATGAATGCTATCATCGGTAATTTCTAATGAAAGCAGAATTTCAGTATTTTGTGCTGATTGCTTAATACAGTTTAAAGCATTTTAAAATTTCACTTTTTTGTGTCAGTTTTACGTTTACTCCTTTCTGAACCTTTATTTCATCCACATGCTCATCCCCGGTCATCTAAAGTCAGCCTTCCTCCAGGTGCCAGGCACTGCCTCATTTTGATGTGTTCCTTTTCTCGATCTTTGTTGTTGCCCTTGGTGCTTAGTGTAGAATTCAGTCATAGGATGATTCAAGAATGAAATTGATCATTGGATAGAGTTTAAGGAAGTTAGGTGTACTCTGTAATGGTGTTGAAATCTTTGGTAACAATTAAGAAGATTGTTTGTCCTCTTTATTTGCAGTGTCTAGATATTTATTTCTTTTGCTTACATTTCTGTAAAAATGATACCTAACAAGTTACTAGAGTTCCTAACCAAAAAATTTTAATCTTAGCCATTTTGTAGTACTGTGATCTCTGTGGCTGCAGGATTTTAGAAAGCATGATGCAGAGAGGTTTTGTTAAAATCATTTTACCTCAAAGGTAATTTTTGTTTACTATGTCTGTGACATTCATTTTGATTCTTTCCGAGTAGACTTTTTTTAATGTTTAGAGAAGTTAGGGGTAATTTATAGTGTGATTCATTTTTTGGATTAATTTGTAATTTTCAGGTTTTCTTTACTTCTTTTTTCTTCTCTTCTTCGTCTTCTTTTTTTTTTTTTTTTTTTTTTTAATAAGTGTTCTCTTTTTCCAGCAGAGAGAGAACATCATTGCCTGAATTTAGCTTTGTGACTACAAGAGCAAGACACCTGTCCTGTCTGGAGACTACTGTTAATGATAATATCATCCTATCATTTGGTTTGTCCTTTATCAGTCTGAGTAGATGTTTACATGTACTACAGTTACCGTTTCATCTTTACAGTTCTGTACGAGTACATCAGAGTCCAGAAAGTGTATCTGAAAACGTGCTGTATGTTACCTTATTCATGAATGTTTTCTCCCCTTACTTTATAGCCATCTATTTTGTAAAACACCTTAAGAAAAACAAGGCCTTTTAGTTACCTTAAACGAAGTAGATTCAATCTCAGCCAAACTGAGAATTGTGTCTGGGAAATTTATAAAGCCATTGTAGCATTAAGTGAAAAATTTAGAATGATGAAGATGAATTAAAAAGTTAAACACAAATTTGGCTTTAATTTTTTTATTTTTATGATGTATTTCTGGGATTAGGGTACCCACTTAAAATAATTTTGAGCAGAGCATAAAATACTGTTTACATACTTCATTAGTTTGTCTATTTCTTATGAGGATACTTAAGTGATACAATTGCCAAGGCCACTTACCCCATTGACTTTAAAAAGTTGTTACATCTTCAAAAACAATGAGAATAGTTTTATTTTTTTTCCAAGGGTAAATGATGACCTCTGAATTATAAAACGGAACAATATCTGTTAAAAGCCTACTTTATATAGTTTTCATATGTAATCAAGACATCAAAAGACAATCTTAAGCAAGGGGACATAGTGATATGTATCTTTTTAAAGATTGTCGTTTTCAGCTGCTTTAAAAAGTATGTTAAAATTGTTTATGAGCAATATGGCTTAAGATGATAAAGAATACAATTAAGTCTCATCCTGTATGTTCATTAACAGAATTCTTTTTTATAAAGGGCACCAGATATTTTTTTTCCATGAAGTTAATTTCTTAGTACTCCTTCATAGAGTCTTAGTGGTATTTGAGAAGTCTTAGAAAAGTCTGAATTCTGTGCTTTTATTTAAGTTCTGTCCAGCCATACTTTTTGGTACAAATTATCTTACAGACACCTTTCCCTCTTGGAATATGCATTGTTATTGTCTTCATGAATAATAAAAAGAATGTAATCAACAAATTAATCATAATGTAAATATCTATTTTGATCCACATTGATTCTACATGGCATGGTTAAAGGAAAAGCTGTATTTTGGAAGATCTTTGAGTCTAATTACTACCTATAGCCTCTGCAGGGCATTTAATTTGTTTTGTTTCCACTTTTGGGGTGGGGCAAATTCACATTTGCAAACTGGCTGGTGGCTATGAGGAATTAGTAATTGTTTTACCATATTTATTTGGTATTTTTTTGTTTTCAAAGAAGACTTCTTTGCCCCTACATTCATAGTGTTTTAGCTACTAGGTTAGCACCCAAAGAACATTATCTGGAGAGACGGTACCTGCTGGTGGCACTTTTGTTAGTGGGTAAAGGCTACCTACACACTATCACTGTCAGCTCTACACACTATCACTGTCAGCTCTACATACTATCACTGTCAGCTCTACACACTATCACTGTCAGCTCTACACACTATCACTGTCAGCTCTACACACTATCACTGTCAGCTCTGCACACTATCACTGTCAGCTCTGCACACTATCACTGTCAGCTCTGCACACTATCACTGTCAGCTCTGCACACTGTCACTGTCAGCTCTGCACACTGTCACTGTCAGCTCTGCACACTATCACTGTCAGCTCTACACACTGTCACTGTCAGCTCTACACACTATCACTGTCAGCTCTGCACACTGTCACTGTCAGCTCTATTTTGCCATTGCTTTTCCCCTTTCCTATTAAATTAAGAGCAAAGCAAAACAAAATTGAAAATGCTCTTAGGAATCAGAAGTCAAGAATGTTTCTCCTTAAGATCATTGCATTTTTAAAAATTGTTAGGAGAAACAGTTTGTCAGTTCCATTTAAGTCCTTACGCATTGATTAATTAGGGATTTTTCTCTTTTTAAATTACCCTAAATAGACTTCACGGAGCTCTATGTACATAACTGTACAGAATTACTTTTGTGTAATTGAATGAAGCAGTTTATCTCTGCATGAATGAGTTATGGAAGTCTTTTATATATCTTTATATTTTTCGATATACTTAGATTTTACACTATTAGTCGCTTTAGTCATGCTATATTTGTTTTTTTAATAGAATTTATAAATATTTATGCTCAAAATACAGATCAACTAAATATTTTTAGTCATGTTTACAAGATAAATAATACTTAAAAGTGATAACAGGCCCCTCAAGTGTCTTAGGAAACAGTCATTGGTGCTACCAAATCTTTCAGTGTCAATTTTGGAATCTTTTGTCCAGTCTTTGCTAGGCTTTAATCAATTATTGCTTGTGATTTATTCTGTCTAGCAGTAGAATTATAAAAGTGGTATGTATGAGTCTAGTTAAGAGCCCAGCCCATTTGGAACACCTAATAATTGAAGGAAATGATGCAGAATGACTGTGTACTTATTTGTGCTCAGCTTCCCCCAAAAGAAAGAGAGTTTATTTTCATAAAAAGGAAGGCTGTTAATTTGATTAGAATTTTAAAATGATATATTCAAGCATGGCTGTGTTCTCAATATTTGAAAATGGAAAACTTTTCTAGTCCTAAAATGATAATGTAATCTTACTCTGCTTTAAATGCCCAACTGTTCCTCACTCAACTGAAGGCGGAGTATTTCTTATATTTACAGATCATTTGATGAGTTGTAAAGACATGAATTATTACATTGTACAAGTTTTCCGTTGATGTGTAGTTTTTGTTTTGTCCCCAAGATTTTCTTCCAGCACCTTAGTGGATGTTCTTAAGATACAGTTGTGAAGTATCAGCAAAACGTTCATTCATGTTTACCTTTGATTCTCAGAACCCATAACTGTTTTGAGTCTGATATACTTCAGAACATACTGTCTGGCACAAGATTTTCTTTAATAAGTGGTTTTTTTAAACTCAGCGTCTATGGACTGTTGAATCTGAAAACACCAAAGGAGTCTTTTCTTGTCTGAAGACTGGATTGTTCCAGCGTTTAATGCCTGTGCCCATTATTAGCCCATTTCATGAATGTGTGTTGGCATGGGGGGAAAATTCCCTGCTCTTTGAGTGGAGCGAAAGTAACTGGTTAAGCTGTAGCAGCTTTGTTTATTTTAAAAAGTGATAATAAAACTTGAACTGAAAAAGGCAAAACTTGAACTAGAAAACTACTCTTGTATGCTTAGACTGTTTATAGTAATTACATGTTTATGTGGGGTTGTCAGCATTTTTATTTATAGTTGAATTATGTTGTTTTGTTTGTTAAATATCCATAATGTTTATTATTTTTATATTTTGAAAATTTTTAAATAAAACAGTCTTAATAAAAACAGTTGTTAATGTTTTAAAATTACCTACATCTTGTAACAATTACATTTATATAAATTAGGTTTTCATCCACTAGGCATAAAGAATTCAGAAGCTATTTATACAAAGAGATGTCCACATGCATCCTCTTCCCCTCTGGCCTTGTATTCTACCTCATGTTGTTCATGGTCAGCCATGGTTCCAGAGTGTGGCCAGCCTAATAATGCCTCTTCTCACACATGTGCAAGCCTTACTTACCATTTTCTTCTAGTTCCTGCCTTATTAGTGCAAAATTTTCTCTTTATTTCGTTCAGTGGTCCAAAAGTTCTTTCTGCTGTGAATGATAAGCATAAAAATACCACATGGATGACAAAGAATGACTGTCCTGGAGTCCAAAGGTGAAATTAGATATAAGACGCTTACAGTGTTGATTTCCCAAAGTCATTAAAATTTTCCAGAAATTTGTTTTGTACTTTTCACAGTAATGATCTGAACTGTCGTCCATCCCCCTAATTTGGGTCAGCTTATGTTCCCAGCATTCAGCATGTTCATTTCCTATTTCAGTGAGTCACATGTTCTTTTGTGTTTCATTGCAGCTCTATATTCTACCATCTGTAGAAAGCTTGGTGGTAATGTGTCTTCTGCCTGGGATACAGATTCTAGGGATTGAAATACACTTTCATCTTAAAAGGTTATAAGTCTTGATAATAGAGGTTCGTTTTTGAAATAGTAAGTTCTTTAATAAAAAAATGACACTTGGTAAAATTATCACTAAAAGTTGTACTCACACACACAAAATACTTTATAGCCAGCTCTGTGGAGGGGAGGGCTCTCAGATTGTGCTGTCACTCTTCATATGACCCAGAGTATTTCTCCTCAAATAATAGATTTATTTTTCTTAAATCTCTTTTTAAGAAGTCACATGTAGTTAATTATGTGTTGTAGAAAAGCCAGAAATGTAAGGTTCAACAAAGCCTGTGTTAAGTGACAAACTTTTGTTTTTTTAAATTTATTTTTTTATTTTTTAATCTTTTAAATATATATTTTGTACAAGATTATCAAATCTAGACCCGTGTCCCCCACCCTATCCCCCCACCCCACCAGAGCTCATGTATTCTGCCAAACGTGCTTTTCATCTCTTTCTCAGTCTTTCTCGATATTCTCCATGTGGAAGTTGACTGTTTTGAGCAGAAGTTCACTGTTTCAGTCAGTTCTTTGATGCGGTCCTTTTTTTTGTTGTTTTTGTTTCCAATATGCATCACTCCCAACTGCTTGGACAAAAGCTAAGGGGCCATGCACAAGAAATACATACAACTAGGTAATTGGCACTAGCATCCACAGATGAGGGATACCATTCGTCGTTTGTTTTTCTGGGACTGTGTTACTTCACTCAGCATGATGTCTTCTCGCTCCAGCCATTTTCCTGCAAAGCTCGCGAATGTCTCTTTCTTTACTGCTGCTAGAACTCCATTGTGTAGATGTACCACATTTTCTCTCTCCACTCGTCAGTTGAGGGGCATTTGGGTTGGTTCCAGCTCCTTGCTATTTGAAGAGAGCTGAAATAAACATGGCTGTGCTTGTATCTCTGTGGTGGGATGATTCTTGAGGTACATGCCCAGGGTGGTTGGCTGGGTCGGGTGGCAGTTTATTCCAAGTCTTCCAAGGGTTCGCCACAACTGCTTTCCATATGGCTGTACAAGTTTACCTTCCCACCAGCAGTGGATGAGTGTCCCCCTTTCCCCACAACCTCTCCAGCACTTGGTATCATTTGTTTTCTTGATCCTAGCCAGTCTTAATTGGAGTAAGATGATATTTATTAAAGTGGTTTTGATTTGCATTTCCTTAATGATTAGTGATGTTGAACACTTCTTAAGGTCAAATTTTTAAAATTGGATTATGGGGCTGACCGACTGCTCTTGCACAGGTCCTGGGTTCGATCCCCAGCACCCACATGGCAGCTGAGAGCCGTCTTTTAACTCCAGTTCCAGGGGAATCCAACACCCGCTTCTGATCTCTGCGGCATTGCACCAACACGGGTGCAGAGACCTGCATGCAGACAGTACATTCATACACATAAAAGAATAAATAAAAAGTTTTTAATTAGATTATGTAACTTCTTGGCAAGTTTATAATAGTTTTGAATTCCTCCGCTATTTGTAGATTAATCATAATGTGATGAATTCTTATTGGGGTATTTAGGCCTTTTCATTTTCTTTAGTACAAATACATCCTGGAACACCTTTTTATTTTTAATTATTTCTTCATGATATATTTCCAGCTACTCAAAGTATATTACTAAACCTTGAGATGTAGTTTGCATTTAATCTTTTACTAGTATACATACATGGGTTTTTTTAGTAATTTAGCTTAAGAATCTAAACTGCTTTCTTTGTATTTGACTAGAAACGTGAATTCATTCTTTGTTCATGTGACAAGAGAAACCAAATTCTTCCTGTACTTAAGCTCTGACTGTAGTATCCCCCCCTGTAGCACATTATGCGAAACCTGTAAATGTGCCAGACATTTTGTGTTCTTAGGCATTGTACATCTACTAGTTTTTTGTTTTTTTATTAATTTTATATTATTTGCGTAGGTGTATTGATAACTGTCTGCATCGCAGTTCTGTGCAACCGTGTCGTTGTAATGCCTGCGAGATGGTCAGTAAGAGGGTCGTCGGATTCCCTGGAGTGGAGTTCTCCTGGAACTGGAGTTTCAGACGGTTCTCGGCCGCCCATGTGGGGTGCTGGGATCGAACCCGGGTCCTCTGAAGAGAGCGGATCAGCGCTCTTAACAGCTAGGCCATTCTCTCCAGCCCGGTGTTTTTTAAATTTATTTACTGCTATGCGTATAATTGTACTGTCTGAATGCAGTTTGTGCACCCGTTCGTGCAAAGCCGCGGAGGTCAGAAGAGGGTGTCCGATTCCCCTGAGAACTGAGTTTCTCCTGGAACTGGATGTTTCAGGTTTTGCTTTTTTTTTTTTTTGGGTGCTGGGGTTGAACCGGGTCCTCTGTAAGAGCTATTGGCGCTCTTAACCGCTTAGGCCATCTCTCCAGCCCCTACAGCTATATTTAGAATCTTTAAACATTTTATTGAAAGATATAGCAAATGCTCACTGCTATTCAAATGAGTGATAAAAATCAGGATTAAACCCATGGAGACCTTGTCTCGAAAACCCCCCCCCCACAAAAAAAATTCACTTCTAAGCTATATTAACTGCAAGAATACACAAAGATCGGCTAAATAAGAATTTGTTACTAAAACCTCAAATTTTTTAATTGCTAAACTTTTATCTGGAAAAAATGTATTTTTTAAATGAAATCCATATGAATACACACAAAGCATGAAATGAATGGTGAAAGAGCTAATTGGCAGTATTACTCTTTTTATTTTATTCCATTTTTTATCAGAAAGCAAAGAGTCAGTGTTTTGTGTGTGATGACTAGGCAACAGAGTGCAAAGTATTTCTAATCCTAGGCTGCAATTCCAGCTCCGGAAAGTGGTTTAAAAAAAAAAAAAATATATATATATATATCTAATAATCATATATATATATATTTTAATTTGGAAGGAAAGGTCATTGCGAATCATGACTATTTTCCTGACTTATCTATATGATGACAATAGTTTTATTTAACAGGAAATGAGAAAACTTGAATGTAATACAGTGTGACACTGGATTCACTCTTGAGTTGAAGGCCTACATCATGGTGTTTTATGTTTTGGTTTTTGATGTTTCACTGTTTATGATGAAACAACATCATTGAAGTGTCATGTAGTAATACATTTTTTTCAGTGTGTTAAAAATCATAGTTCACATATTTGGGGTGTGTGATTTTAGAAGTTTTATATACCCCTGGCTATCCTTGAACTTCCTATTATGTAACAGGCTGACCTGAACTGGTCGGTTTTAAAAACAAAAACCCACAAAAAATATAGAGAACTGTATTCTTTGTGGTATATAGATTTCAAAGTCTGCAGCAATATATTAGCAAGATAGAATTTAGCTGAATTTAACAAAGAGGGGTTTATTTTAGAGGTGGAAATCTGGCTTAAATATTTAAAATTTCAGCTACCATATTAACAAATATAATCACAATTAAAAGTTAGCATATTTTCATAATAAAGTCCTCAGAAAAGTAGGAATAGAGGGTGTGCCCTGAACTGGGTAAAGAGCACATACACAAGTAATGATCAAGTTAGTTGTATGTGACTGAGTCATTCCCTAAGATTGGAAACAAGGCAAGGATTAAGACTGATCTCATCATTGTTCAACATTGCTAAGAATTATGGCTAATAGGGAAGAAAACATTAGGAAAATTTACACACTTTCCCATTTATAGGTAGCATTGTCTCCCGTACAAGATTGCAGATATCAGCCCGTGTGTGTGGTGCCTGCACATGCCTTTAATCTCTAGTCTTGGGCGACAGAGTAGGCGTATCCTCTCGGAGTTCCAAGGCCACCTGGTCTACATAGAGATTCCGGGCCAGAGTTGGGACTAAGGGAGTCCCTGCTCAAAAAGATACCATAAATAAAAATAAAAACATAATAAAAAAATCAAATTGCAGTTATAAATTAACTGAACTAGTTTATAATTAGTAAGTTTCTGGAGATAAACACGTCATGTAGGTCTCGTGCTTCATATCCTAGGACTGAATTGGAGGAGACAGTAATAGCGCATGGCCAGTTAAATAAGCACTTTGTTGTGTTGAAACTATTACGACGTATGTGTGAGTGGTACCTGCATGCATGTGGTGTAAGTGCAACCCATGCCATGGCAATGCCCATGGAGGTTAGAAGGGCATTGGATTCCTCTCCGGTCTGGAGTTATGGACACGACAGTTACATATCTGCCTTGGGGTCCTGGGATCAAAACCCTGGTCCTCTGAAAAACATCACGCTGTTTCTTTTTTTTTTTTTTTATGCTGCGGCACGTGCTCTTAACCAGTGAGCCATCTTCCTCCTCCCCTTTATTTTTGAGACAATGCAAAATGTGATTATGCAATACAAAAAATGTGAAATGCAAAGAACTAGAATTTCCAAAAAACAGTATTGAAAAAAAGTGGAATGAATCAGAACACCCAGTTTCAAAAGGCACACCTTTATTAAGATTGTGGTCCTGGGATTGAGACAGGGCACTGGGAAAGAATGCAGAGCCCAGAAATAAACTACACAAATGCCCAGTTGACTTGAGATACATAAGCTGTTGAACAGAAAATAAACTTGCCTACCCAAAATGCTGGAGGAGTTGGTTGTAATGAGCACAAATTCATGAAACGAATTTTACACCTTACTCAACAATTAAAATGGGTCATAGGCTTTAGTGTAAAATGTAAACCCACAAACCAGTAAGAGAACAAAAATCTTTAGGATATAGAGGGCAGACATGTTCTTAGAGTTGATCCTTAAAAGTATCATAATTAATATCAATAATTTTAGAAACATTTGCTAAAGAATTAACCAGTAAAAACAACTACAGAACAGGATGTATTTGCAAATAACATCTAGTATATGTCAAAACATTTGAAAGTTAAAATATGCAAAGTCAAGAAGAAATATGTATAGCAAATAGCCACATGAAAAGTTCAACATAATTAACATTCAGAAAATGCACACAAAAACGCAAAATTCACCAGGAAAACAGTAATACCATCAAGTGTTGGCAAAGAATGCAAGACCCAATTGTCCCTGCTTCAGAAAACCATATTGGTGGTTCTTAAAACACTAACATGCAGCTTCACTTATGTGCTTCTGGCTGGACGTTTGTTTTCATAGAAAAACCTGCACACAAATGCTTACTTGAGCTTTATTCAGGACAGTAAAACACTGGCAAAAGGTGTGTTCAATGAGTGGAGGTTTAAATTCTGTATTTACTTTGGGAAATGAAGCAGACTCCGGCGGGAGAGATGGCTCAGTGGTTAAGAGTACTACTCTTTTGCAGAGGACCTGGGTTCATATTTCCAGCAACCCACATGGCAAGCTAATAACTGTACTTTAAGACGTGGTGGTGGTTGGTCACATCTTTAATCCCAGCACTCAGGAGTCAAGGTCAGCGGGTCGTCTGGTGCGTTACAAGGCCGAGCCTGGGTAAACAGATGAGTCCAGGCAAGTGGCTTCTATAGGGAACTCCGGTCAAAAACACAAAACAAAAACACAGCACTATTGATACATGATACTTCAACTTAGTGACTGCAGAGGGGTAGTGCTGAGCGAAAGAAAGAATGCCAATCTCAGAAGTTATTGTGATTCCATTTACATAAAATTTTGAAATGTCAGTGGTAAGGAAGTGGTAGATTAGTCATTGCTAGGGATTTCTAAGGTGGTAGAGGTGGGAAGGTAGTAGATGTGACATATTAAAAGATCACGATGAATTCCCCCTACAATAATGGAAACTGTTTTGCTCTGTCATCCTGGCTGTAGTTTGTACTGTCATTTTCAAAGCAGTACCATTGGGGCAAACTGGCAAAAACTTAATATTTATACCTACATTATAAATGTGTTAAATTATAGTTTTGATATTCTATATCAGTAAGTTATTTTAGAATAAAATAAAGTCTTAATTATATCTTAGAAATGTGGACTCTGGATGAAAAATGCTTTGGAATGAAATGTGCTTACTCTAAAAGATGAGTTCTTGCAAGCAAGAATTTGAAGTTTACTTCTTGGAGTTTACTTCTGAGACTTGGGTACTTAACATGCATTTCTCCCATAGGTCTCTAAATGAAGTGGACCAAGAAATGGCAAAGCTCACCTACCCAAGGAAGTGGATGGTGATTAAAATAATGGATGTTTGCCTTGCTAAACCAGCCCTTACCTACCCCGGGTTTGGAATCATCCACAGGTTGAGAGGAGGGTACAGAAGCATACTCGCAAGGAAGGGTTGTGAAGGAATCAGGATTGTATGAGGTGCTGACCTAGTATGTTGTAAAGAAAGGCTTTCCACAGGAAGATGGGCTAAGATCTGAAAGCTGAGCAGTAAGTAGTATGATTTAGTTAGAAGGGTCTTTAAAACGTTTTCTTAGCATATATTACTATACATATCTCACCTTAGTTTTGATGCATGTGTATAATTTTGATCATATTTCACCCATTTCTTTGTCCCCCCGGGGACCCCCATTCCTACCGATGGCCCTTTTTCTTCAGCCTTCCCACCTTCTTTCATGTCCCCCTTCCCCTTTTCATGACCCAAAGAGGGGTTTGCAATTTATCAGTGGCTATATACCGCTGAAGAAAATGCCCTAGCCGTCCTCTAGCACAGTAACCACATGTAGATAAGATACTGTATTAGTCACTTTTCTTTTGCTGTGATAAAGGCCAGCTGACAAGCGAACTATAAAGGAAGAGTTTAGTTTTTGAGCTTACGATTGGCGGTTCCAGGGAATTAGAGTCCTTGTGGCGGGAGGCGTGGTGGCTGGATCTGGCAGCAGCAACCGAGGGGTCACATCGCGCAAAGAAAGCACGGAAACATGAGAGGCAGCAACTGTAGACCACGATGCTTGTTAAACTCACTACAGCCTCCCCCAGTGACATACTTCCCCCAGCATGGCCACACCTCTTCTAAGACCTCCAAAAAACAGCGCCACCAACTGAGACAAATGTGGAATACTTTACAGCCTATGGGGGACACTTATGCAAACCACCACAGATACCCTTGAAGCCTGGTGTCGCATGAGCCCACCCCTCAGCTCTATGGAATGTCTCCCAACCCAGTCTCGGACAGCTGCTGAAAGTTCAAAGCTGCAGTGTGGTGCCAGGCCTGTAAGACAGCGTTCCATAACATTCCACCCCTTCAACTCATTTCTGTCACTTCTACAACATTCTCTGCGCCTTGCAGCAAGTGAAATACAGGTTCCATTTAAGGTTGAGCATTCAACAGTCACTTTCAGCTGTGTGACTAATGACTCTGTATCACTGGTCATCCACTTTATTAAAAAAAGCAGGCTTTTTTTTTTTTTTGCCTTAAACAACAAAAAAATGTACATAAGTCTTTATATAAAAATAAATATAATATTAAAACAGTTTGTTATGCGCAACATGTTCATTTAGGAAACTAGAAATAGCCTCCTCTATTATGCTGTGTGACCTCTACAGCCATGGTCTTTTGACCAGACATGAATCTCCTCCTGTGGAGCAGTCCCACAAAGCCTATAAGGATTGATTACCCCATAACAGCCACACCACTCTTGCCCTAGAGGGCCCATCTTCCTGGCAACCAGTAATAGCATACAGCTGAGTAAATTCTCTTCCAGCAGCTTGCACAGCACCTAAAAACACTGAACAGTAGCTTGTAGGGGGGAAGCCTTCAGGTCAGGTCCAACTTGATTTCTTTATGCCCTGTGAACCAGAAATGTGCATTGTCCAGCAATAGAGTCTTCCCCCTAGTTCTTGTGGAGCAGCAAGTAGCAGCAGCAGTAGCCGGCATTGTTTGGAGGACTCTGGGACTTCTCTGAATGACAGCTTGTATTGAGGTGGCCAAGCCCTGGCACAGGTGGATTGCCCATCTAATAACTTAAGGCTTCTGGGAGCAGCTTTATCCACCACAGAAAGCATATTTGTGATGGTTTGTGAAAAAATATTAGGGGAACATTTATGATGCCTTGGAAGCATTGAAGGAATGCCACTGTGACTGTAGTATGGGAGATTGAAAACTGACAAAGTTATATTGTTTTATTTTTTATTTTAGGAGCAGTAACACTCTTAATCATTTGGAAGCCATCTCTCTCTAGCCTCTTGTGTGCTTTAATAATGGATATGGAAGCCAAACAGTGTTAATGACATGGAGTCAGAAAAGGAACAAGTGTATGATAAGATTTGATTTTTATGTTTTTTTTTTTAGTTTGTGTTTGTTTTTTGTTACCCTTTACCGGCTTTTAAAACTCTCGAACTTGGCTCTTTCTAATAGGATGTTTCATTGTGTTACCTTTGATAATTAAACAGTTTTGATTGTATGGATGTACTGTCTCTGTGTAAGAGCTCCCATGTTGTGCAATAGGCTAGTGAGGTCAGAAGAGGGCTTTGGTCCCCCTGGACTGAGTTATAGATAGCCTGTTAGCTGTCTGTGTGGGTCCTTCTGCAAGAGCGTTCGTTGGCTCTTCACCCCGGAGCCTCTCTTCAGGCTCTCGTTGATATTGTTTTTTTTTTTTCCTTTTTTATAAAATTTATTATTTTCAATTATATATATTTTTTGTACAAGAATCTTTGAGATTTTTTTAGGGTAGCAGGAGGAAAGGAAGTTTGAAAGCCAGAGACTTACCACATTCACATCTTCACGGAAAGAGAGTGTCAATAATAATATAATAAAAATAATAAGCCAGTAAAGATAGGAGGAGAAAATACCTAAACCATGAGGACTGACCTTACATCAAAGTAGAGACAGGTGTCCTCCAATGAAAGTGAAGCAGAAAGGAAAAACTGTTTCTGTTTTGTGCTTGGCAGGATCAGACAGTACTCTTCCATCACATCGCTTTGGTTTTCTTTTTGTTTTAAACTTTATTGAGTTTGGTTATTGGACAATTTTGTGCATGTATAACATGCTCCTGGTAGTTGTTTTCCCTGCTCTGCATCCTGGTAGTTTTAACCTCTCCTCTCATCCTGGTAGTTGTAACTCCTCCTCTGCATCCTGGTAGTTGTAACTCCTTCCTTTGCATCCTGGTAGTTTAACTCCTCCTTTGCATCCTGGTAGTATTGTACCCTCCTTTGCATCCTGGTAGTTGTAACTCCTCCTTTGCATCCTGGTAGTTTAACCCTCCTTTGCATCCTGGTAGTTGTAACCCTCCTCTGCATCCTGGTAGTTGTAACCCTCCTCTGCATCCTGGTAGTTGTAACCTTTGCACCTGGTATCCTCCTTTGCATCCTGGTAGTTGTAACCCTTTCTCCGAGTTAACCCTCCTTGCATCCTGGTAGTTGTAACAACTCCTCTGCATCCTGGTAGTTGTTTTCCCTGCTCTGCATCCTGGTAGTTGTAACTCCTCCTCTGCATCCTGGTAGTTGTAACTCCTCCTCTGCATCCTGGTAGTTGTAACAACTCCTCTGCATCCTGGTAGTTGTTTTCCCTGCTCTGCATCCTGGTAGTTGTTTTCCCTGCTCTGCATCCTGGTAGTTGTAACCCTTCCTCTGCATCCTGGTAGTTGTAACTCCTCCTCTGCATCCTGGTAGTTGTAACTCCTCCTCTGCATCCTGGTAGTTGTTTCCCCTCCTCTGCATCCTGGTAGTTGTAACCCCTCCTCTGCATCCTGGTAGTTGTAACAACTCCTCTGCATCCTGGTAGTTGTTTTCCCTGCTCTGCATCCTGGTAGTTGTAACCCCTCCTCTGCATCCTGGTAGTTGTAACTCCTCCTTTGCATCCTGAGTATTTGTAACCCTCTCTTGCATCCTGGTAGTTGTAACTCCTCCTTTGCATCCTGGTAGTTGTAACTCCTCCTTTGCATCCTGGTAGTTGTAACTCCTCCTCTGCATCCTGGTAGTTGCTTTCCCTGCTCTGCATCCTGGTAGTTGTAACTCCTCCTCTTCATCTCTCATTGCTCCCTTTCTTCCCCACAAGTCCTCACATTCATGACTTTTTGTTTTGAGGTTTTTTTTTGTTATTGTTAGTAGGAATGGAGTTTGCTGCAGTCTCCACATGCATACTTCTGGAAGTCCCCCCCCCCTTCATATAGTCTTTCCTCTTTACATGTAGGAATCCCTGGGCTTGAGAATGCCTAATCTCTACTACCCCTCATATTCTTCCATGCCAAATTCACCAGTATCCTTCAATATGTGCTTTCCTAACAATCATGTGGTCTCTTTAGGAACTCTGCTTTGTGGATGCACTAGCCCAAATAATATCGCCTGTCTCTCAAGACCCTACACGTTCCATGCACCCAAGCCATGCTGTAGTCTGAGGTCAATGATCTGTCCCTAATCTGTCAGTCTTTGTTCCTGTGGCACACTGCACAGCCTCTTTGAACATAATTTCTATTTCCCATCTAAACTCCTCTAACTAGTGGTTAGGTAGCCATTTTGTCACCTTTTTTTCCCATAATCATCCTCTTCTGCCTTATTACTCTTGTTCCTAATCTCTTGAGGAGAAACGGTCTCACATGTATCATGAAGTACCTCAAGGGTCGGCAAAGCATGAAATGATTGAACCGTTAAGGGTTTTAAGGGGCAACCAAATAGAAAAAAAGACAATAATCTGGAATTTTAGTGCATGGTAAGAGCTTTGAGCTTCATCCTGAGGTATTGAGACACTGGAAGTCTCGAAAACTAGGAAGAAACAAGGGAAGAGATGTGCTTTTATCTCTTCTCAGTCTTTTGATTTCTCCTTGTGGAAGTGTGATGTTTTGAGCAGGAAGTTCACTTGTCTTCAGTCCAGTTATTTGCTGCCGGCTTTTTTGTTGTTGCTGTTTTGTTTCAATATGCAATCACTCCCACTGCTTGCGACAACAGAGCTCAAGTGGGCCTTCCATGCACAGAAATACCTTACAACTAGGTAATTGGCACTAGACTCCTACAGCTTGAGGGATACCCATCGTCGTTTGTTTTCTGGATGTGTTACTTCACTCGATGACTGTCTTCTAGCTCCAGCCATTCCTGCAAAAGCTCTTGATGTCATCTTCTTTACTGCTGCATAGAATCTCCATTTTTTGTGTACACATTTTAGATTACCACATTTTACCTATCCACTCTCAGTTGAGTGGGCATTTGTGGTTGTTACCAGCTCCTCTGCCTATTGTGGCAGAGCTTGAAATAAACATGGCTGTGCTTGAATCTCTTTCTGCGGTGGGGTGCGTTTTGAGGTACATGCTAGAGTGGTTATGGCTGGGTCTGGGTGGGCAAGTTATTCCAATCTTCCAGGGTTATCCCCACATAGCTTCCCTAGTGGTCTGTATAAGCGTTTACATTCCCACACAGCAGTGGATGGTGTCCCTTCCCCACAACCTCTCCAGCACTTGGTGATCTTTGATTTTCTTGATCCTAGGCCATCTTATTGGATTAAGATGATATCTTAACGTGGTTTGTTGCCATTTCCTTAATGATCATGATGTTTGAACCTTCTTAAGGTGTTTCTCAGCCATCTCTAATTCCTCCACTGTGAAGTCTCTGTTCAGCTCCTTTGCTCCATCTATTGAGTGGGTCATTTGTATTTTTTCTCTTTGTTTTTTGAGTAGTTTATATATTCGGAAACCAATGCTTTGTCCGATGCTTCTGTGGTGAAGGTTTCCTCCACTCTGGATTTCTCTTCACTTCCTTGATGTTTCTTTTGATGTACAGAAGCTTTTGAGTTTAATGCGGCCCCATTTGTCATTTGACCTTAATTCTTGAGCAGCTGCTGGCTGATTTAGGAGTCTTTTCCTACTCCCTATGTCTTGTAGTTTGCTGCCAACTTTTTCTTCTCATCGCCGTCCCACGAGTTTGGGGTTTCACGTTTGAGGTCTTATCCTCTGGAGTTGACTTTTGTTACAGGCGAGAGGTAGGGGTTTAATTTCATTTTCTACAAGTGGTGATTCAGTTTTGCCAACACCAACTTGCTGGAGATGCTGTCTTTTCTCATTGTGTCTTCTTGTCTCCCTTGCCAAATATGAGGATGGCTTGAAAAAATTGTTATGTGCTCAAGTTTGGATCTCGGTTTTGTTCCCTGGGTCAACACATTCTATTTTTGTGCCAAGTACCAGCTGTTTTTATGACTATAGCCTGTTAGTATAGTTTGAAGTCTGGTATAGAGATCCCCCCACCCCCCGTATTGCACTTTTCCCTTCAGTGTTGTTTGGGCTATTCGGGGTCTTTGTTTTTTCCAGCTGAATTCAGGGACTTTTTTTTCACAAGCCTGTGAAGAAACTCTTGGGGATTTTAATTGGATTGCGTTAAACTATATACAAAGAAATTGGGAGAAATATGTACATTTTTAACAATGTTAATTTTCCCAATCCCCTGAGCATGGAGGTTTGTCCATCTTCTGATGCCCTTTCTTCAATTTCTTTCTTCAGGGGTTTAAAATTTTTTGTAGAGATTCTTTGGTGTCTTTGGTTAGTTTTGTTCCTAGGTCTTTTTGTTTTTGAGGCCATTGTGCGTGGGAAAGGTCTCCTTGAATTCCTTCTCAGTTGCTTGTTGGTGTTGTAAAGAAAGGGCCACTGGATTTTTTAGGTTCCTTTTGTATCCTGCCACTTGCTNCAAGTGCCCGCAGCTCGCGGCCCATGCTGGTACCTCTCCGGGCCGCTGTAGCTCAAGGGCCTCGGCACACTGTGTCCTTCATTAGCCGCGGGTCCGAGGCGCACATCTCCGCGGACCCCGGGATCTCCCCTCGCTGGGCGTCACGCCACGGGAGCGTCCACTCGGGTCCCGCAGGTACCGCCCAGGCCACCCGCACCTGCTGCGCTCCCTGCGGCTCCGCCCTCGCCCTGCGCGGCCGCGGCTTCCTGCTCCGCCCCTGGCTCCCTGGGACCGCAGGCACCTGTCCTTCCCATCGCTGCCCTCCCTGCCGGCCGCCAGGTGACCCTCCTCCCCGGGAAGTGCTGTCACCAGCCACTTGGCTCACCTGCGCGCAAGGAAGGTGATCGTTTTCTCTGACAGGTTCTAGGGCGCTCTCACCCCTTACAAATTTTTCTTTCTCTGAATCTAGAACTATGGGGATGTAACTTTGTAGGGTGTATTTCTTGGGTTGTATTTCTGGTCTTCCACACCCCTGACACATACACACTGAAAATCACTAATGATGTTCTCGCATAATGTCTATTCAGATTTTTTGCAAACTAAAGATTATAGGTGTGAGCCATATATATATATATATATATATATATATATATATTTAATTTGGAAGAAAGGTCATTGCGAATCATGACTATTTTCCTGACTTATCTATATGATGACAATAGTTTTATTTAACAGGAAATGAGGAAACTTGAATGTAATACAGTGTGACACTGGATTCACTCTTGAGTTGAAGGCCTACATCATGGTGTTTTATGTTTTGGTTTTTGATGTCACTGTTTATGTGAATACACATCATTGAAGTGTCATGTAGTAATACATTTTTTTCAGTGTGTTAAAAATCATAGTTCACATATTTGGGGTGTGTGATAGTTTTATATACCCCTGGCTATCCTTGAACTTCCTATTATGTGATTACAGGTAGAGATGGTGGTAAAACTAAAAACCCAAAAACTATAGATGAATCTGTATTCTTTGTGTATATAGATTTCAAAGTCTGCAGCAATATATTAGCAAGTAGAATTTAGCTAATTTAACAAAGAGGGGTTTATTTTAGAGGTGGAAATCTGGCTTAATATTTAAAATTCAGCTACCATATTAACAAATTAAATCACAATTAAAAGTTGCATATTTTCATAATAAAGTCCTCAGAAAAGTAGGAATAGAGGGTGTGCCCTGAACTGGGTAAAGAGCACATACACAAGTAATGATCAAGTTAGTTGTATGTGACTGAGTCATTCCCTAAGATTGGAAACAAGGCAAGGATTAAGACTGATCTCATCATTGTTCAACATTGCTAAGAATTATGGCTAATAGGACAGAAAACATTAGGAAAATTAACACTGTCCCCATTTATAGGTAGCATTGTCTCCCGTACAAGATTGCAGATATAAGCCGGGTGTGGTGGCACATGCCTTTAATCCTAGTACTTGGGAGACAGAGGTAGGCGGATCTCTCTGAGTTCAAGGCCAGCCTGGTCTACGTAGAGAGTTCCCGGCCAGTTGGGACTAAAGGGAGTCCCTGTCTCAAAAATACCAATAAATAAATAAATAAAAAATAAATAAAAAAATAAATTGCAGTTATAAATGAACTGAACTAGTTTATAATTAGTAAGTTTCTGGGATAAAACAATCATGTAGGTCTCAGTCGTCTTCATATACCCGAGGACTGAATTGGAGGAGACAGAATACCATGCCAGTTAAAATAAGGCAAACTTGTGTTGTGTGAAAACTATACACTTATGTGTATGAGTACATTGCCTGCATGTGTGTAAGTGCACCCATGCCATGCAAATGCCCATGGAGGTTAGAAGGGGACATTGGATTCCTCTAGGTCTGGAGTTATGGACCGACAGTTATCTGCCATGTGGGTCCTGGGAATCAAGCCCCAGTTCTCTGCAGTTCCGGCCAGTGTTCTTTTTTTTTTTTTTTTTTATGCGGCCAGTGTTCTTAACCAGTGAGCCATCTCTCCTCCTCCCCTTTATTTTTGAGACAATGCAAAATGTGAATATGACAATACAAAAATGTGAAAATGCAAAAGAACTAGAATTTCCAAAAACAGTATTGAAAAAAAGTGGAATGAATCAGAACACCCAGTTTCAAAAGGCACACCTTTATTAAGATTGTGGTCCTGGGATTGAGACAGGGCACTGGGAAAGAATGCAGAGCCCAGAAATAAACTACACAAATGCCCAGTTGACTTGAGATACATAAGCTGTTGAACAGAAAATAAACTTGCCTACCCAAAATGCTGGAGGAGTTGGTTGTAATGAGCACAAATTCATGAAACGAATTTTACACCTTACTCAACAATTAAAATGGGTCATAGGCTTTAGTGTAAAATGTAAACCCACAAACCAGTAAGAGAACAAAAATCTTTAGGATATAGAGGGCAGACATGTTCTTAGAGTTGATCCTTAAAAGTATCATAAATTAATATCAATATTTTAGAAACATTTGCTAAAGAATTAACCAGTAAAAACAACTACAGAACAGGATGTATTTGCAAATAACATCTAGTATATGTCAAAACATTTGAAAGTTAAAATATGCAAAGTCAAGAAGAAATATGTATAGCAAATAGCCACATGAAAAGGTTCAACATAATTAACATTCAAGAAAATGCCAAAACCGCAAAATTACCAAAGGAAAAATAGTAATACCATCAAGTGTTGGCAAAGATGCAAAGACCCATTGTCCTTGGCTTACAGAAAACCATTTGGTAGGTTCTTAAAACAGCTAAACATGCAGCTTCCTTATGTGCTTCTGGCTGGACGTTTGTTTTCATAGAAATAACCTGCACACAAATGCTTACTTGAGCTTTATTCAGGACAGTAAAACACTGGCAAAAGGTGTGTTCAATGAGTGGAGGTTTAAATTCTGTATTTACTTTGGGAAATGAAGCAGACTCCAGGCTGGAGAGATGGCTCAGTGGTTAAGAGTACTTACTGCTTTTGCAGAGGACCTGGGTTCAATTCCCAGCACCCACATGGCAGCTAAGAACTGTCTTTAAGCAAGGTGTGGTGGTTCACATCTTTAATCCCAGCACTCAGGAGTCAGAGTCAGGCGGGTCTCTGTGAGTTCAAGGCCAGCCTGGTGTACAGAGTGAGTTCCAGGCCAGCTGGGATTATAGGGAGACCCTGTCAAAAACAAAAACAAAAAACAGACTATTGATACATTGATACTTCAACTTAGATGACTGCAGAGGTAGTGCTGAGCGAAGAATGCCAATCTCAGAAGTTATTGTGATTCCATTTACATAAAATTTTTGAAATGTCAGTGGTAAGGAAGTGGTAGATTAGTCATTGCTAGGGATTTCTAAGGTGGTAGAGGTGGGAAGGTAGTAGATGTGACATATTAAAAGATCACATGAATTCCCCCTACAATAATGGAACTGTTTTGTCTCTGTCATCCTGGCTGTAGTTTTGTACTGTCATTTTCAAAGCTAGTACCATTGGGGCAAACTTGGCAAAAACTAATTTTATACCTACATATAAATGTGAAATTAAGTTTGATATTTCTATATCAGTAAGTTTTATTTTAGAATAAAATAAAGTCTTAATTATATCTTAGAAATGTGGACTCTGGATGAAAAATGCTTTGGAATGAAATGTGCTTACTCTAAAAGATGAGTTCTTGCAAGCAAGAATTTGAAGTTTACTTCTTGGAGTTTACTTCTGAGACTTGGGTACTTAACATGCATTTCTCCCATAGGTCTCTAAATGAAGTGGACCAAGAAATGGCAAAGCTCACCTACCCAAGGAAGTGGATGGTGATTAAAATAATGGATGTTTGCCTTGCTAAACCAGCCCTTACCTACCCCGGGTTTGGAATCATCCACAGGTTGAGAGGAGGGTACAGAAGCATACTCGCAAGGAAGGGTTGTGAAGGAATCAGGATTGTATGAGGTGCTGACCTAGTATGTTGTAAAGAAAGGCTTTCCACAGGAAGATGGGCTAAGATCTGAAAGCTGAGCAGTAAGTAGTTTAGTAGAAGGGTCTTTTAAAAACGTTTTATTAGCATATATTAACTATAATGTTTCTCACTTATTTTGATGCATGTGTATAATTTGATCATATTCACCCCATTTCTTTGTCCCCCCGGGGACCCCCATTCCTACCGATGGCCCTTTTTCTTCAGCCTTCCCACCTTCTTTCATGTCCCCCTTCCCCTTTTCATGACCCAAAGAGGGGTTTGCAATTTATCAGTGGCTATATACCGCTGAAGAAAATGCCCCTCCGTCCTCTAGCAACCGTAACCACCTGTAGATAGATACTGTATTAGTCACTTTTCTGTTGCTGTGATAAAGCACCATGACCAAGGAACTTATAAAAGGAAGAGTTTATTTGAGCTTACAATTGGCGGTTCCAGGGAATTAGAGTCCATTGTGGCGGGAGGCGTGGTGGCTGGATCTGGAGCAGCAAACCGAGGGTCACATCTCGCAAAGAGCACAGGAAACAGAGAGGAAGCAACTCTAGACCACAGAGGCTTGTTAAAACTCACTAAGCCTGCCCCCAGTGACATACTTCCCCCAGCATGGCCACACCTTCTAAGACCTCCAAAAACAGCGCCACCAACTAGAGACAAATGTCTGAATACTTACAGCCTATGGGGGACACTCATGCAAACCACCACAGATACCCTTGAAGCCTGGTGTCGCATGAGCCCACCCCTCAGCTCTATGGAATGTCTCCCAACCCAGTCTCGGACAGCTGCTGAAAGTTCAAAGCTGCAGTGTGGTGCCAGGCCTGTAAGACAGCGTTCCATAACATTCCACCCCTTCAACTCATTTCTGTCACTTCTACAACATTCTCTGCGCCTTGCAGCAAGTGAAATACAGGTTCCATTTAAGGTTGAGCATTCAACAGTCATTTAGCTGTGTGACTAATGACTCTGTATCACTGGTCATCCACTTTATTAAAAAGCAGCGCTTTTTTTTTTTTTGGCCAAACAGACAGAAGCACTAATCTGTTGGCATAAACATAAATATTTAACAACAGTTTGTTATGCGCAACATGTTCATTTAGGAAACTAGAAATAGCCTCCTCTATTATGCTGTGTGACCTCTACAGCCATGGTCTTTTGACCAGACATGAATCTCCTCCTGTGGAGCAGTCCCCAAAGCCTATAAGGATTGATTACCCCATAACAGCCACACCACTCTTGCCCTAGAGGGCCCATCTTCCTGGCAACCAGTAATAGCATACAGCTGAGTAAATTCTCTTCCAGCAGCTTGCACAGCACCTAAAAACACTGAACAGTAGCTTGTAGGGGGGAAGCCTTCAGGTCAGGTCCAACTTGATTTCTTTATGCCCTGGAACCAGAATGTGCAGTGTCCAGCAATAGAGTCTTCCCCTCTAGTTCTTGTGGGCAGCAAGTAGCAGCAGCAGTAGCCGGCATTGTTTGGAGGACTCTGGGACTTCTCTGAATGACAGCTTGTATTGAGGTGGCCAAGCCCTGGCACAGGTGGATTGCCCATCTAATAACTTAAGGCTTCTGGGAGCAGCTTTATCCACCACAGAAAGCATATTTGTGATGGTTTGTGAAAAAATATTAGGGGAACATTTATGATGCCTTGGAAGCATTGAAGGAATGCCACTGTGACTGTAGTATGGAGATTGAAAACTTGACAAAGTTATTTTTTATTTTTTATTTTTAGGAGCAGTAAGCACTCTTAATCACTGAGCCATCTCTCTAGCCTCTTGTGTGCTTTAATAATGGATATGGAAGCCAAACAGTGTTAATGACATGGAGTCAGAAAAGGAACAAGTGTATTAAGATTTTGTTTTTAATGTTTTTTTTTGTTTGTTTGTTTTTTTGTTACCCTTTCCGGCTTTAAACTCTGAGACTTAGGCTTTCTATAGGTATGTTTCATTGTGTACCTTTGATAATTAAACATATTTTATGTGTATGGATGTACTGTCTCTGTGTAAGAGCTCCCATGTTGTGCAATGCTAGTGGAGGTCAGAAGAGGGCTTTGGATCCCCTGGGCTGGAGTTATAGATAGCTGTTAGCTGCTGTGTGGGTCCTCTGCAAGAGCAGTCTGTGCTCTTCACCCCGGAGCTCTCTCTTCAGGCTCTCGTTGAGATTTGTTTTTTTTATTTTTTTCCCTCTTTTTTATTTTTTAATTATATATATTTTTTGTACAAGAACTCTTTGAGATTTTTTTAAGGGTAGCAGGAGGAAAAGGAGTTTGAAAGCCAGAGACTTACCACATTCACATCTTCACGGAAAGAGAGTGTCAATAATAATATAATAAAAATAATAAGCCAGTAAAGATAGGAGGAGAAAATACCTAAACCATGAGGACTGACCTTACATCAAAGTAGAGACAGGTGTCCTCCAATGAAAGTGAAGCAGAAAGGAAACTGTTTCTGTTTTGTGCATTGGCAGGATAGACAAGTAATCTTCCATCAAATAGCTTTGGTTTTCTTTTTGTTTTAAACTTTATTGAGTTTGGTTATTGGACAATTTTGTGCATGTATAACATGCTTCCTGGTAGTTGTTTTCCCTGCTCTGCATCCTGGTAGTTTTAACCTCTCCTCTGCATCCTGGTAGTTGTAACTCCTCCTCTGCATCCTGGTAGTTGTAATCCCTCCTCTGCATCCTGGTAGTTTAACCCCTCCTTTGCATCCTGGTAGTTATTTTCCCTGCTCTGCATCCTGGTAGTTGTAACTCCTCCTCTGCATCCTGGTAGTTGTAACTCCTCCTCTGCATCCTGGTAGTTGTAACCCCTCCTCTGCATCCTGGTAGTTGTAACCCTTCCTCTGCATCCTGGTAGTTGTAACTCCTCCTCTGCATCCTGGTAGTTGTAACTCCTCCTCTGCATCCTGGTAGTTGCTTTCCCTGCTCTGCATCCTGGTAGTTGTAACTCCTCCTCTTCCATCTCTCATTGCTCCATTTCTTCCCCACAAGTCCTCACATTCATGACTTTTTGTTTTGAGTTTTTTTTTTTGTTATTGTTAGTAGGAATGGAGTTTGCTGCAGTCTCCACATGCATACTTCTGGAAGTCCCCCCCCCCTTCATATAGTCTTTCCTCTTTACATGTAGGAATCCCTGGGCTTGAGAATGCCTAATCTCTACTACCCCTCATATTCTTCCATGCCAAATTCACCAGTATCCTTCAATATGTGCTTTCCTAACAATCATGTGGTCTCTTTAGGAACTCTGCTTTGTGGATGCACTAGCCCAAATAATATCGCCTGTCTCTCAAGACCCTACACGTTCCATGCACCCAAGCCATGCTGTAGTCTGAGAAGGTCAATGATCTGTCCCTAATCTGTCAGTCTTTGTTCCTGTGGCACACTGCACAGTCTCTTTGAACATAATTTCTATTTCCCATCTAAACTCCTCTAACTAGTGGTTAGGTAGCCATTTTGTCACCTTTTTTCCCCATAATCATCCTCTTCTGCCTTATACTCTTTGTTCCTAATCTCTTGAAGAGAAAAGGTCTCAAACGTATACATGAAAAGTACTCAAAGGTGTGGCAAAGCATGAAATGATGAAAACGTTAAGGGTTTTAAGGAAAATAGAAAAAAAGACAATAATCTGGAATTTTAGTGCATGGTAAGAGCTTTGAGCTTCATCCTGAGGTATTGAGACACTGGAAGTCTCGAAAACTAGGAAGAAACAAGGGAAGAGATGTGCTTTTCATCTCTTTCTCAGTCTTTTTCGATATTCTCCATGTGGAAGTTGACTGTTTTGAGCAGAAGTTCATTGTTTCAGTCAGTTCTTTGATGCAGAGCTTTCTGTTGTTGTTGTTTTGTTTCCAATATGCATCACTCCCAACTGCTTGGACAAAAGCTCAAGGGTCCATGCACGAGAAATACTTACAACTAGGTAATTGGCACTAGCATCCACAGATGAGGGATACCATTCGTCGTTTGTTTTTCTGGGACTGTGTTACTTCACTCAGCATGATGTCTTCTAGCTCCAGCCATTTTCCTGCAAAGCTCATGATGTCATCTTTCTTTACTGCTGCATAGAACTCCATTGTGTAAATTACCACATCTTCCCTATCCACTATCAGTTGAGGGGCATTTTGGGCTAGGTACATCCTTGCAATTGTGAGAGCGCTGAAATACAACATGGCCGGTTGATGCAATCTCTGCCTGGTGGGTGAGTTATTGAGGGTACATGACCTAGGAGTGGCTATCTGGTGGGTGGTGCAAGTCATTCCAAATCTTCCAGGGTTTCCAACTACTCTTCCCAATAGTGGTGTATGGTTTACATTCCCACCAGCGTGATGTGAGTGTTCCCCTCCACAACCTCCTCCAGCACTGTGGATCATTTATTTTCTTGATCTAGGCCAGTCTTATTTGGAGTAAGTGAATATCTTACGTAGGTTATTGTTTGCCATTATCCTTATGAGTATGAGATTGAACATTCTATAAGGTGCTTTCTCAGCCATCTCTAATTCCTCCACTGTGAAGTCTCTGTTCACTCTGTTGCTCCAATCTATTTGAGTGGGTCATTTGTATTATCTTTCTTCGTTTGTTTTTTTGAGTAGTTTATATATTCGGAAATCAATGCTTTGTCCAGATGCTTCTGTTGGTGAAGGTTTCCTCCACTCGGGATTTCTTACTTCCCCCCTTATTGTTCTTTTGATTACAGAAGTTTTGAGTTAATCAGAGCCCCATATTGTCAATTGTTGACCTACATTCTGACGCAGTGCATGGTGATTAGGAGTCTTTTCTGTCCTATGTCTTTAGTTTGCTGCGCCAACTTGTGTTCTTCTCATCTGCCGTTCCTACGAGTTTGGGGTTTCCGTTGAAGCATGTCTTATACCATCGGAGTTGACTTTTGTTACAGAGGCGAGAGTGGGGTTTAATTTCATTTCTCTACAAGTGGTGATTCAGTTTGCCAACACCAACTTGCATGGAGAATGCTGTCTTTCCTCAATTGTGTCTCCCTTGTCTCCTTGACACAATATGAGACGATGGCTGAAAATTGGTATGTGCTTGCAAGTTGCGATCTTCGGTTTGTTCCCATGGGTCAAAATTCTATTTTTGTGCAAGTACAGTGTTTGTTATGACCTATAGCCTGTATATAGTTGAATCTGGTATAGTAGATCCCCACCAGCCCGTATGCATCTTTTCACCTATCAGTGGTTTTTGGCTATTCGGGGGTCTTGTTTGTTCCAGATAAATTCAAGGACTTTTTGTTTCACAAGCTGTGAGAACTTGGGGATTAATTGGTCGCGTTAAATATACAAAGAAATTGGGAATATGACATTTTTACAGTAATTTCCAATCCCCGAGCATGCGAGGTTTGTCCATACTTCCTGAATGCCTCTTTTTCAATTTCTTTCTTCAGGGGTTAGTAAAATTTTTTGTAGAGATTCTTTGGTGTCTTTGGTTAGTTTTGTTCTAGTATTTTTGTTTTTTGAGGCCGATTGTGACGTGGGAAAGGTCTCCTTGAATTCATTTTCCGTTGCTTTGGGTGTAAAGAATAGCATAGATTTTTCTAGGTTCCTTTTGTATCCTGCCACTTGCT
>VZQC01002218.1:2605172-2618333 GCA_009823505.1 Rhizomys pruinosus | reverse complement strand
TGGTGTGCTCTTTATTATGTGCCCCGGTACCTGCCATTCAGTTGGTCTTGGGAGATCTTTGATCTCAAGACTCACACAACCCCACCTTTTATATCAGCTGGGAGGATAATTTTGCCCCTAAAGCCACAAAAGCCAATTAAGCCAAAGACAACTAGATTAACTAGATTGAATCAAACAACAATCCACCTTGCTGAAGCACCCAGCTCCTACCTACCTACCTGTGCTTCAGGTGGTCTTGGGAGATCTCCCAGACTGTGAACTTTTAAGTGTGGACATTTTAAGGACTGTCGGGCTTTTAAGGTTGTACTGTCTTAGGTTGTGATTAATGTTAACATCATATTTTGAGGACAAGAACTGGAAAGGTTGTGGTTTAATAGTGATGTGTTTTGTGTGTTAAGTTGACAAGGGGTCAACTGTGCTGGATAGCTTTAGTGTCAACTTGACATACCTGGGTTGAGGGATCCTCAATTGGGGAATTGGCTCCAATGGACTGGCCTGTGGCCACATCTGTGGAGTATTGTCTGATTGTTGAGCAGTGTGGGAGGGCCCAGCCCACTATGGGTGGTGCCGCCTCTGGGCAGGTTGTTGTGTACCGTATAAGAAGGCAGGCTGGGCATGAGCCAGGGGAGCAAGCCAGTAAACAGCATTCCTCCATGGCCTGTACTTCAGCTCCTGCCTCCAGGTTCCTGCCCTGAGTTCCTGCCTTGGGCTCCCTAAGCGACCCCAGCTGAATAAACCCTCCCCCCCCAAAAGAAATTACAATGGGAACTCATGCAGTGATACAAATGGCCATTTGTAGCCCAAATATATACCAGAGATCAGTGACAATTTTTTTTTCATAAAAAACGAGCCCCTTTCTTCCCAGAGTGATCTCTGTTTCCTGACGGATTCCTCAGTTCTTTCCCTTAGAAGACTAACCTTTGGTAATTCTCCATCCAGGACCTCTCTCTCATCATCTTTCATCTCTTTTCAGGCTGGGGGCTGCTTTTTCTCTACTGCTCTGCTCTGCTTATTTGCCTTTCTATTTCTGGTAATGAGGTATCCTGGGTGTTAATTCTTTGAGAGTATTTCTCTCTTTTTCTTCTCAAAGAAAAGGTGGTTAAGGAATCTGATATTTTAGCTCAATACTCCATGTTTTCTTCTCATTTCTCTGTTGGCCGACTTGGAAGAAACAGGTCTGTCCCTCTGGAGAATTTTAAGCTCCTGCTCTGAGCAAGAAAACAGTAGCTCAGTGTTATTTCTTGATACGCCTCTTGTTTTCTTTTACATACATTCTTTTACATGTACACGCTGTGTGTAGTAATGACAGGCATCTGTCAGACTTGAACTCCCTAAAAATATCACTAAGACTGTTCTGGGATTTCCAGGCTCCCTATTGTACTGGTGCTTTCATTGAATAACGGTGGTTTGAGGAGCTGGAGAGATGGGCTAGCGGTTAAGAGCGCCGACTGCTCTTACAGAGGACCAGGCACCCACATGGCAGCCGAGAACTGTCTGAAACTCCAATTCCAGGAGAACTCAAGTTCCAAGGGAATCCGACACCCTCTTCTGACCTCCGCGGCATTGCACAACACGGGTGCACAAACCTACATGCAGACAGTACACTCATACACATACAAAAAAAAAAGAAAAACGGTGGTTTGAATTTACACAGTGAAAATTGATAAAAACAGTCACTGCTACTTTAGCAATTGACAGAAATACATATTAGTAGAGTTATATATTATTTTAATTTTCATACCCATTTTTCTTCAGCTATGTTTTAGATGTGCTAACAAGCTTTAGAAAGATACCAATAATTTTACTAATCAGAGCTTATTTTTATTTACTTTCTTTTGTATTTTACCATTTTAATGATATGCTTCTAGAGATAACAAATTAAAAAATTTTAATTTACATCTATGAGTGGTTTTTTCTGCAGGTACTTAAGTGTACCATGTGCACGCAGTTCCCACAGAGGCCAGAAGAGGGTGTCAGAACCCTTGGAACTGGAGTTACAGATGGTTATTAGCCACCATGTGGGTGCTGAGACCCAAACCTGGGTCCTCTGAAAGAGCAGCCAGTGCTCATAACTGCTGAGCCATCCCTCCAGCCCAGAGATAACCCACTCTTGATTTAAAAATAAAATAAATGAAATAGCTTATGAATTTAATATAACACACAAATATATCTATATTTTTTAGCTGATTAAAAAGAATGACTTGCGGCCGGGCGTGGTGGCGCATTCCTTTAATCCTAGCACTTGGGAGGCAGAGGCAGGCGGATCTTTGTGAGTTCAAGGCCACCCTGGTCTACAGAGTGAGTTCCAGGACAGCTGGGGCTACATGGAGACCCTGTCTCGAAAAGACCAAAAAAAAAAATGACTTGCAATAGAAAATGTTAGTTTTGTTTAGCTTTTGTACACTTATATGCATAAAAATATCAGAAGAAACACATATTTAAATGATCTGTAAAAGTACCCAGTATGGGGCTGGAGAGATAGCCTAGCAGTTAAGGGCACCGATTGCTCTTGCAGAGGACCTTGGGTTCGTCCCCAGCATCCACATGGCGGCTAAGAACCGTCTGTAACTCCAATCCAGAGATCCAGTTCTGGGGGGAATCCGAGACCCTCTTCTACTTCGCACATTGCTGCACGACACGGGTGCACAACCACTTACATATAGACAGTACTTCATACCATACAAAAATAAATAAAATTAAATAAAAAAAAGTGTACCCTAGTAAAAAAGAGATTCAGGTCACCTCACTTTGTTTTCAGGCTCTTAAATACTAATTAGCTCTGTCATTTAACCTTCCCCAGACTCACTTTGCTTATCTGTGGCAGAGAGAAAGAACTAGATCAATGGTGGCAACCAGTATTCATCTGAGAACCAACTCCTGAAAGTAGCCTGTCAAGTGCTAACTTGAGAATTCTAAGGCAGAGTCAGGACTTAATGAGAAAGAGCACTATGATTGATTAGTTCTGTCTGCTACGTGTTCAGGAGGTGAAGAATAGGCCAACATGTCATACATTAGCTGTCTCCCTAGACTGTATTGCCTCCAAGGCTGCTTTTGCCTTGCCATATAATTCAAGTTGTCACCTAAATTTAAACTCACAAAATATAAACAAATGGGAAGAACAAACCTTGACGTTCCTTGAGCTAAGTATGGATTTTGGAAAAATACACTTTTTCTTGGAAGTAAGAATGAGAAAGGTAATTTCTGCCAGAAACTTTTTGGAAGTATTTTAAGATAATGTAAATTTATCTTACTTCACCCTTTCATTCTCTCATGAAATATTTATTAAGTGATAACTTTGAAATCGACACTACGCTGGGTATTGAATATTTGCTGAATTGAATTGAAATGGAGGATTGAAAGGTGAGTAAGTTGCAGTCCTCGCTCTGGTGGAGTTCATGGCCCAGCGAGGAAGACAGACATCCTGGAAGATAATTAGAATACAACATATTAAATGCTACAATAGTCTTGGGAAACTCAGAAAATGAAATGACTAATGTGTCTCAAGGAATTTGCTGCAGAATCCTCAGAGACAGTGGCATCCGAGCTAAAAATGAATAAAATGTTCTTCAGAGACAGCGTCCATGTTTTGACAACTCTGAAATGTAATTTCATACTTAAAAATTATTTTATTTTGGACGATTATTTTGATAGAGGTGGAGTCTAAAGAATTGAAGCATTNGTGTGGGGTGGTGTTGGGTGGTGTTGAAGGAGTGTCACTAGCATTTTATACACTGAAGCGAAAGAAGCCGATATCCAATTAATGGCAGAAAGGTGGGAGAAGGTGATGTCTTAAGAGGGAGGGTTGGGGTGGTTGTGCTGGGATGCAAGTGGAGAGGTGCGGTTTTGAGTCCGTGGGTGTGCGTCTAAGGCGTGGTGATATATGTGATGTGAGGGGAGTGGGAGTAGAGGAATCAAGGGTGAGAATGGAGCCTTTTTTTGTGATTGGTTTAGGTTTGGGGGGGTGTTGTAGGGGGGTGCCGAATATGGGGGGTTTTGCAGTGGTTCGCAAGGGGAGAATTTGGGGAATTCATCATCTTATTTCGGAGGGGGGAAAAAGTAAAAGGGATGAGGTAGGAGGTCTGGGGTCGGAAAGGGGAGGAGGGGCCACATGTGCGGCGGGAGGGGAGGGAAGTAATAGAGGGATTGGCTTCCTCCTTCCTTACGTTGCTAATGATGGCGGGGGTGTAAGTGGTTGCTCGGTTTTCATAGTGTCCCCCACAGTTCCATGGGATTGTTTTCCAGACTTATGTATGTTATTTTTAAGTAATTCCAGAGATACTTCATAATCTTTACACGAGGTGTTTAAGTGTGTCTGTTATCTACGTCCAGGCGGATATCGTTAGTCGGCTGCCTCCATTCGGCTCTGAAGGCGTTTTCCAATTCCCTTTCCTCTTGAGTGAGATTTTAAGTTCCTTTTTCAGTTCCTCGTCTGATGCTTTAGTAGTAGCCACGTCCTTTTTAAAGCTTCTCAATCCCGGGTTCCTGTAGGCTGCATGTTGCTTCACTGGTTGGTTTTCCTTGCTTTGGTCATCAACATGGGATCGAGTCTCAGTGTTCCACTTCATTCTGGATCGTCGTCTCGGTTTTCTTAATGCTTTGATTTGCTCTTTATAATGTGTGCACTCTTTAAGTATGTTCATGAGTGTGCCTCTGAGATCTGTGTCCTGGGCCAACCCCAGGGGGATCCCACGGTAGGAATCTGTCCACAGGGGGGGTGGGAGAGAGAGAGGGAGCTGATAGATTGTGGGATTATCCAGCAACCGTTCCCCATATTGGCCTCTTCTTCGTGTGGAGAGTCCTGTGCATAGAGCTGGGGGCTTCTCGTGGCCTGTGAGTCCAATGTAGGTCCCAAAATGCCGCTTCACTCTGTTTGAAGGCGTCTTTGCTTGCCTCTTCAGATGCCTCTGTTATCCAGTTGGCAGTGGGTGGGGTGGTGGGGGTGGGGTGGTGTTGGTGCTCTTTATAGGTGCCCGGTACCTGCCATTCAGGTGGTCTTGGGGATCTTTGATCTCAAACTCACACAACCCCCCACCTTTTATATCAGCTGGGAGGATAATTTTGCCCCTAAAGCCACAAAAGCCAATAAGCCAAAGAAACTGATTAACTAGATTGAATAAACACAAGCCAGCCTTGGTTAAGCACCCAGCTCCTACCTACCTAACCTGTTGCTTCAGGTGGTCTTGGGAGATCTCCAGACATGTGAACTTTATTAAGTGTTGACATTTTAAGGACTGTCTGGGCTTTAATGTTTACTGTCTTAGGTTGTGATTAAATGTTAACATAATATTTGAGAATAAGAACTGGAAAGGTGTTGTTTTAATAGTGATGTGTTTTGGTTGTTAAGTTGACAAGGGGGCAACTGTGCTGGATAGCTTATAGTGTCAAACTTGACAGAACTAGGTCCTGGAGTGGAACCTCAATGGGATCGCAATGGAATGCGCGATAGATTGGTCGGCAGCCATGCGTGTGAGAGCATTTCTTGATGTTGAGTGATGTGGGAAGGGCCCGCCCACTATGGGGGTGGTGCCAGGCCCTCTGGGCAGGTTGTTGTGTACGTAGTAAGAAGGCAGGCTGGGCATGAGCCAGGGGAGCAAGCCAATAAACAGCAATTCCTCCATGGCCTTATTCTCAGCTCCTGCCTCCAGGTTCCTGCCCCTGAGTTCCGCCGTTGGCTCCTAGTGATGTGCCTACCCGGAACTGTACCCAAGCGAATAAACCCTCCCCCCCAAAAGAAATTACAATGGGAACTCATGCAGTGATACAAATGGCCATTTGTAGCCCAAATATATACCAGAGATACAGTGACAATTTTTTTTTCATATAACAAACGAGCCCCTTTCGGTCCAGAGTGATCTCTGTTTCCTGACGGATTCCTCAGTTCTTTCCCTTAGAAGACTAACCTTTGGTAATTCTCCATCCAGGACCTCTCTCTCATCATCTTTCATCTCTTTTCAGGCTGGGGGGGGGTCTGCTTTTTCTCTACTGCTCTGCTCTGCTTATTGTGCTTTCTATTTCTGGAATGAAGGTATCCACTGGGGGTTAATTTCTTTGAGAGTATTTCTCTCTTTTTCTTCTCAAAGAAAAGGTGGTTAAGGAATCTGATATTTTAGCTCAGTACTCCATGTTTTCTTCTCATTTCTCTGTTGGCCGACTTGGAAGAAACAGGTCTGTCCCTCTGGAGAATTTTAAGCTCCTGCTCTGAGCAAGAAAACAGTAGCTCAGTGTTATTTCTTGATAGCCTCTTGTTTTCTTTTACATACATTCTTTTACATGTACACGCTGTGTGTAGTAATGACAGGCATCTGTCCCCTAAAAATATCACTAAGACTGTTCTGGGATTTCCAGGCCCCATGTACTGGTGCTTTCATGGAATAACGGTGGTTTGAGGGCTGGTGAGATGGCCATAGATTTAAGAGCGCCGACTGCTCTTACAGAGACCCGGCACCACACATGGCAGGCGAGAACGTCTAAACTCCAATCCAGGAGAACTGCAAGTTCCAAGGAATCCTGACACCCTCTTCTGACCTCCGCGGCATTGCAAACACGGGTGCACAAACCCACATGCAGACAGTACACTCATACACATACAAAAAAAAAAAAAAAGAAAAACGGTGGTTTGAATTTACACAGTGAAAATTGATAAAAACAGTCACTGCTACTTTAGCAATTGACAGAAACATATTAGTAGGTTTATATATTATTTTAATTTTCATACCTATTTTTCTTCAGCTATGTTTTAGATGTGCTAACAAGCTTTAGAAAGATACCAAATAATTTTACTAATCAGAGCTTATTTTTATTTACTTCTTTTGTATTTTTACCATTTTAATGATATCTTCTAGAGATAACAAATTAAAAAATTTAATTTACGTCTATGAGTGGTTTTTTCTGCAGGTACTTAAGTGTACCATGTGCACGCAGTTCCCCAGAAGCCAGAAGAGGGTGTCAGAACCCTTGGAACGTAGTTACAGATGGTTATTAGCACCATGTGGGTGCTGAGACTCAAAACCGGGGTCCTCTGAAAGAGCAGCCGTGCTCATAACTGCTGAGCCATCCCTCCAGCCCAGAGATAACCCACCTTGATTTAAAAATAAATAAAGTGAAATATGCTTATGATTTTAATATAACACACAATAATCTATATTTTTTAGCTGATTAAAAAGAATGACTTGCGGCCGGGCGTGGTGGCGCATTCCTTTACCTTTAATCCTAGCACTTGGGAGACAGAGGCAGGCGGATCTTTGTGAGTTCAAGGCCACCCTGGTCTACAGAGTGAGTTCCAGGACAGCTGGGGCTACATGGAGACCCTGTCTCGAAAAGACCAAAAAAAAAAATGACTTGCAATAGAAAATGTTAGTTTTGTTTAGCTTTTGTACACTTATATGCATAAAAACACATAATTAATGATCTGTAAAAGTACCCTAGTATGGGCTGGAGAGATAGCCTAGCAGTTAAGAGCACCGATTGCTCTTGCAGAGGACCTGGGTTCGATCCCCAGCAGCCACATGGCGGCTAAGAACCGTCTGTAACTCCAATTCCAGGAGAACTCCAGTTCTGGGGGAATCCGAGACCCTCTTCTGACCTTCGCAGCATTGCACGACACGGGTGCACAAACCTACATATAGACAGTACATTCATACACATACAAAAATAAATAAAAAATTAAAAAAAAAGTGTACCCTAGTAAAAAGAGATTCAGGTCACCTCACTTTTAGTTCAGGCTCTTAAATACTAATTAGCTCTGTCATTTAACCTTCCCCAGACTCACTTTGCTTATCTGTGGCAAGAGGAAAAGAACTAGATCAATGGTGGCAACCAGTATTCATCTTGAGAACCAACTCCTGAAAGTAGCCTGTCAAGTGCTAACTTGAGAATTCTAAGGCAGAGTCAGGACTTAATGAGAAAGAGCACTATGATTGATTAGTTCTGTCTGCTACGTGTTCAGGAGGTGAAGAATAGGCCAACATGTCATACATTAGCTGTCTCCCTAGACTGTATTGCCTCCAAGGCTGCTTTTGCCTTGCCATATAATTCAAGTTGTCACCTAAATTTAAACTCACAAACATAAAACAAATGGGAAGAACAAACCTTGACGTTCCTTGAGCTAAGTATGGATTTTGGAAAAATACACTTTTTCTTGGAAGTAAGAATGAGAAAGGTAATTTCTGCCAGAAACTTTTTGGAAGTATTTTAAGATAATGTAAATTTATCTTACTTCACCCTTTCATTCTCTCATGAAATATTTATTAAGTGATAACTTTGAAATCGACACTACGCTGGGTATTGAATATTTGCTGAATTGAATTGAAATGGAGGATTGAAAGGTGAGTAAGTTGCAGTCCTCGCTCTGGTGGAGTTCATGGCCCAGCGAGGAAGACAGACATCCTGGAAGATAATTAGAATACAACATATTAAATGCTACAATAGTCTTGGGAAACTCAGAAAATGAAATGACTAATGTGTCTCAAGGAATTTGCTGCAGAATCCTCAGAGACAGTGGCATCCGAGCTAAAAATGAATAAAATGTTCTTCAGAGACAGCGTCCATGTTTTGACAACTCTGAAATGTAATTTCATCTTAAAAATTATTTGTATTTTGGACGATTATTTTGATAGAGGTGGAGTCTAAAGAATTGAAGCATTATTGTTAGGAATTATTTTGATACTTGTTTAAGAAACTGGTCATATGTTGTGTATCTGGAGATGTGGTCCAACTACTGAAGGCTGAGCCATTTCAGACAGGGGCTTATGTAGTGAATTTCTTTTACTATATGAAGAAAGCTTTATTTCGTTTTTTAGGAAAGGGTAGGGAAAACTTACTGAAGCTTATAAATTCACATTCAAAAATGTGTATATATCTGATGACCTAGCAGTCCCACTCCTAGGTATGCAATGGTCCACAGAAATAAAAATATATACTCACCCAAATAAATGCTCATGCAGAGTGCATACCAGAGCAACTGTACAAATGGAATAATACCTCAAAACTGAGAACAACTCAACTGTTCATTAATGGTAGACTATTCTAGATATATAATGGGCTATTCACTTAATGAAAAGAATAAATTTGTTTATACAACAATATGGATAAATTCAGCAAATAAAACCAGGAAAATAGTCATCCCCAAAAGACACTGGCCCACAGTTTGCAGATTTTGTATGATTAAATTTACATAAACTTCAAAAAGAGGTGCATCAAGGTGTGTCACAGTGCTGAAGAGCACTTCCATTTTGAAACGTGTTTTGGCAGGGCTCCAGGGGCTGCTGGGGCCACATGGTGGGAACACAGGCATGTAGTTTAGATGCTTTCATGTGTAAAACAATGATCATGCACTTTATTTTTTTATCCTTTTTATTTTTTTAATTTTATTTATTTTTTTGTATGTGTATGAATGTACTGTCTGCATGTAGGTCTGTGCACCCGTGTTGTGCAATGCCATGGAGGTCAGAAGAGGGTCTTGGATTCCCCTGGAACTGGAGTTCTCCTGGAATTGGAGTTACAGATGGTTCTCAGCCGCCATGTGGGTGCTGGGGATTGAAGCCGGGTCCTCTGCAAAAGCAGCTGGTGCACTTAACCGCTAGGCTATCTCTCCAGCCCCGTACTTTGTTATATAAATAATTTTACTTTTTTAAAGTTTGTCTGCTTGTGGTAATGGGGATTGAATGCCAGGCCTCAGGTGCTTGGCCAGTGCTCTACCACTGAATTATACTCCAGCCTTACGTTTTCATTTCTATAAGATTTTTCACAAGAATTTAGTTACAAACATTTTATATTATTCATACCATGCAATGATGAGTTTAATGATTCTTAACCCAAGTACATTAGAGTCAAGACTCTTGTGCAAGGAATTGACATTTTATTTTTTACATGTTGTGCAGGTGAGATGGACTCTCACTATGTAGCTTGCGTCTGTCTCTACCTCACTGTGTAACCCAGGCTAGCCCCAACCTCAAGAGTCTCTCTCGTCTGTTGATCTCTGGAGCACTGGATTGCTTGTGTATGCCTCCTTACCCAGCAATGATGATGAATTTTATGAGCTGGACTATGAAATGAAGCATGTCCAAGTTTCCGATAGAACAGAACACTTGCTGTTAGCTGATAGCACCTGGTACTAGGAAAATATATTGTAACATTCCTGTCTTTATTTAATTGAATGTGAGTGCTGTTCTTGAGCACAGCTTGCCTCCCCCCCCATCTTTGTTGTCTGCTTTTCTTCACATGGAATTGAACTGCCCATTGTCCTTCCTTGTTTGAAAATGATTTTAAGCTCATTCCCTCCCTCTCTGAATATACAAAATACATAAATGAAGGCATTTTTGTTTTTGTCTAATATTGAAGTCTTTCAGAAAGTCATGTGTGTGGAGTCATACAGGAATTATAGTCAGGCTAGTGAGATGGCTCAGTGGGTCAGAGTGCTGGCTGCACAAACATGAAGGCTCCCAGCACCAGCATTAAAAAGCTAAGTATGATGGCAACTCCAGCATTGTGGTGGGGGAGACACAGAAGAATTGCCCTGGTTTGCTGGTTGGGGACCCTGTTTCAAGGGAATAAGGTAGGGAGTGATAGAACAAACCACTCAGTGTCCTCCTCTGGCTTTGCATGTGTGCATGGACACCCCCCCCAATACACACATGTGATACTACAAACAAAAAATATTGCAAAATTGTGTTGAAACAAACTGAGGACAATAGTTCAGGTCACTGTTCTCCAAATGAAGCTACTCTCTGAAAAACCTACTGCAAACCATTCTATTAAGAACTTATAGGCACAATGCCATTATCAGACCTAGGGAACTGAACAGGAGAAAAGGCGCCAATATGTTTCAACTCACTTCACTCGACGGAACGATGAAACATCAGTGCCAGGGGGCATAGAGGAAGTGCACCCTGCAAAGTCAGGAAAACAGTTCCACAAGTTCCTTGGTGAGCTGGTCTGGAATTCAGGCCCTAAGGCTCTATGAACAAAGGAGATGTGGTCTCTTCACTGTCTCTTTGTAGGATCTGGTAAGGATATATTTCAAGATGAACTGACTATGCCAGCTTCCCAGGGAGACCCCTGCCCTGCTGAAGACACAGCCCCTTTAAGAATGCCTTCAGTTTCTTGACTCTAACATTTTCAAACTTTTCTCCATTCCTAAGGCTGGTTGTATAGGGACTTACGTTTGCAATCGTAGGCACTTTCTAGTGCAGGATAAACACACTGGGTTTAGCTAAATTATGAATACTGATAATATTCATTTGGTACAATTTATATTTTTCTTTATCTTCTTTTTTTTTTTTTTTTTTGACAATTTAGGCCAGGGTATAAAGCATAATTATAGTCTTAGCATCATCCCTTAGAAGTTTTAAATCAGTTCATGAGGATTTCAGGGCAGCTCCCGTCATTTATCCATCAGCATCCAGTCCATTTAATCCTGGCCTCCCAGCCCAGCAGCCCCAGCCCCTGTGGTGAGTGATTGGCCTGCTCCAATGCTCCCAGCTTCTCCTGTCACATCGCATTTGCATAAAAGAGGACAGATAACCAAATTTGAGCACACAAATGAAAATGCTAAGCGCTAAACCTGTCACAGTTGTTGTTCAACTAATTGTGAAAAATTTGATTTGCTTGTCTTTCCCTGTTTGTCATGTGGGCCCCTTCTCAAATGTGCCCTGGCTCCTGCCTCTGCATATGTAGCTTTTAAACTCTTGAGCGCAAGCAGCCCACCCTGGGGATTACTTACCTTTCCTACCAGCTTTTAATGTTGGCTCATCTTCTGGACTAAATTAGGCCACAACATGGCAAACAAACACATAATTAAGAAACAAGGAAAGACAACGCACATCCACGTCTTAAGATGATTTTCATAATGCTGGTGAATGCCTCCGTGTGTTCTTCCATTTCAAAATTTTATTTCTTTATATAGCCTTTCAGTAGGAGAAATTTAAGAATGGGTGTTGTCACAAGTTTTATGTGATTTTTAAAACTATGTGCTATTCTGTTTCTTGCTTTCTGTTCCTTAAATAACAAAAATTGTATAATGGGCCCTAAAAAGCATATTCCTATTCCTTAATACCTGACCTGACATAATGGTATACATTTTTAATCAAGGTTTTAAATGATTCCATTTGAAATAGTATTAGAAACAATGGATAAAATTCCTTTGCTTACAACACTCGATCACATGTAATATGCACAATCCAATTCAACATTTGTAATAAAGATGCCTTAGATATTTTCTTTTTACAGGCATTAAGTTGGTAATTTCTTGATGCCCATTAGAATAATATATGTGGTGTGTCTGTAGTCAAAACTCATTTTTCCCAAGTCATACACACACATAAAATGTCCCTTTTGTTCAGAACAATTCCCCTTACTGCTTTGCTGCACTAACTTGTTCTTGATATTTTAGATCTGTAATGTTCAAGCCTCAATGAAGATGGCATTAACTACATTTGAAACCTTTTAAAGTTGAGAATGGCTCAAATCACCTTTGAGAATTGGAGGATGGATAATCTTGAGATTTGGATAAAATGAAATGTGACGGTATAGTGACAGCTGACGGTCTGCAGAACTCGAGCGTGGCACCATTTATTGCACTATTCCTGTGGGATTTATTTTTAGTAGGTCATATGAACTAGGTTAATGGAAAACACTTTAATATATATGTACATATGTATGTATATGTACATATGTATGTATGCTATCGAGGTAAATAACTTTTTCAATATTCTAAAGAAAAAAATATGCCTTTCTTTTTGTCCCATCCCACTATTGCTGCAAATTTAGGTGCCCACAATTATCTTAAAATGTTTCACCTCATTTTAGATCAAAGGAGTTCGACTAATGAATGAAATGCATATTACTCTAAAACATAAATGATAAATTTAAAAGTTGAATTTTTTTGACCATGCTAAGAGGAAATTTTGCTCTGAGTAGACTTTGTTTAGACTTCACTATTTTTATGTTATTATAGTTTCTGATTATGAATGGAAATTTCAGTGAGTCTGCATATATAAACTTTAAGTAGCTTCCTGTGGATAATAATGGTAAATATCAGCTGGGTGTGGTGGTGCATGCCTTTAATCCCAGCACTTGAGAGGCAGAGTGTGCTGGATAGCTTTAGTGTCAACTTGACACACCTGGGTTGAGGGAGCCTCAATTGGGGAATTGGCTTCATTGGAT
>VZQC01002218.1:2514545-2600647 GCA_009823505.1 Rhizomys pruinosus | reverse complement strand
AAAAAAAAAAAAAAAGGACTAACCAGGCCCAAGGGCAACAGACCCTTGAGAAGCTCTCATGTGCTTTAATGCTTACAGATGGTGCGGTTCCTGAGTCTGCTGGTGGCTGCATGGGTGACGGCAGGATTGACAGGAGTGCTGCACCGAAACCCCCATCAACTGCAGAGAATGACATGGCTGGTGACCAATCCGTCAATGGAGGGATCCTCAACAGCACCACGAATGATATCCTCCCCGTCGCATGGTGGCCACCGCTCTTCTTCGATCTCTGCTATCTGGCCCGAGGAAGCTGGGACGTGGCTGATTGGACTACAGGATCATGCTCTTGGGTGGCACACAAGGGAGCTATTCGGGTCACTAGGGTAAAGACACAAAGAAAGGCCAGCAACCCGCTCTATGGGGCATGCACCAATTACCACTGCAACCCCATTCAGGTAACAGTCACTGAAGAGGGCAAGAAGGGGACAGATTGGGAAGTTGGGAAGATGTGGGGTCTCAGACTATATCAATCTGGCTACGACCAGGGGCTGTTGTTTTCCATCAGGAGACAAGTGAACCCCCTCGAACAACCCACCATGGTGGGTCTGGCCACCCCCCCACCCCCCGTGCAAAAGGCCACACCCCAGGCTCCCCGGCAGGGAGTGGAGATAGAGTCACCAGTGACCCCAGTCATTTGGGGGACCAGGTCGGGGAGCCCATCACCCCCTCTGGTACCCACTTTGCCCACACTGGGGGACACCAGAGAATTATTGGAGGCCACTGTCAGGCTTGTCTACCTAGCCCTGAATGAAACCAGAATTAACCTCATCCTGCTGGCTATGCCTCAACAGCCGACCCCCATTTTACGAAGGATGGGGAGTGGCAGGGAATTACACTTTAGAGAAAAGCCCCCATGGGCCCCCTCCTCATAATTTCATTCCTGTGCATATTTGGGCCCTGCCTCTTTAACAGGCTAACCAGGCTGATCAGAGAAAAGGCTCAGGAGGTACAACTCTGAGGCCCTTAGGTTGTGCTATGACCAGCTGGAACCCGGAGACTTCCACACACTGTAAGGTGAACCTTACATAAGGTGCCTCAATGGTGAACCTCCAGGGAGGTGCCACACCTGTACCTCAGAAAGAGGTGTGTTATAAAAGAAAAAAGGGGGAGTCTGGGAGTCTGATGGGGCCCACCCGGCCAGCCAGGTCAAGATGGCGCTGAGGGGAGGTAGAGGAGGAGGGACCCAGGTTGTTTGCCAAAACCTCTGGTTGGGGAAAGATAAGGACAAGCGGCATGAGTTACAATTGTCAGCCGTGTAAGCCAATCCGCCGGAGAGGTCAGAGGGGCTGCAAGAGCATTGGTCATTTGCTTTTGCGCCTAAATGCCTTTTGTGGCTGTTTTGTATATAAGTCACTGCCCTGCTTGCAATAAATGAGAACCTGCCTGACTGGACTCCCCGCTGCGTCTGAGTGTCTCCGGGAACTGAGGAGGCTGGGGAATGAGCGAGCGGTGCACTTACCCTTCCTCAGCCCAGTCGGTTCTGGGACCAGACCTGAGTAAGACCCAGCAGAGTCTTTTGCCTCCCAAGTGCTAGGATTAAAGGCATGCACCAACACACCCGGCTAGAATAGTTATTAGTTTTAAGTAAATTAATGGATGTAATGCATTAGATCAGAGTTTGGTCAAAATTAGTAATTTTAGTGAATTTGGAGTGAGTGCAATCCTTTGAAATATTACTTAAGTTTTATTTTTAATTGAGACATCAAATTATATATATTTATTAAGTATGTGATGTTTCAATATATGAGTACTGTGATAGATGATTGTCAAACTTGATTCCATTGAGACAATTAAATCAGTAGGACACACCTCTTGGCACGCCTGTGAAGGGACTTCCGTTTCCACTTTCCTCACTGAGGAGGAAAGACCCTCTCTGAAGGTGCCACATCTACTAGGATGGAACTCCAGACAGTGTAAAGGGACATGTAGGAAGAAGACTGCTGGTGCAGGCACTCCTCTCTGCTTCGTGGGGGTGACCTGTTCTGTTCTGCCATGTCCTGCCTGCCGTAATAGACTGAAACTTTGAACTGTGAGCTGAAAGAAATCTGTACTTCCTTAGTTGCTTCGCTGAAGCATTTTGTCACAGCAGTGAAGAGGGAGCACATAAATATTGCTGGAAGTTTCAGATCATGGTAGGCATATCTTCTCTCCTCAAACAGTTGCCATAAAATGCATTACTTTTGGTTTGATCAATCTTAATGATGTTTCTCAGGTTTCTATGTAGTCACAGCATTTTAATGGTACTCTATAAAGCTTCATAGTTTACCTAATATTTCCCCAGCTATTCATATGATAAATACTTTTTTCTTTCTCAGATCTTTGTATCTGTAATGCTGGGGATTGAACTCAGGGCCTCAAGCATGTTGTAAGTTCTCTGCCACTGGACTAGATCCCTAGCCCACTTTCTTTTATAAGTGAGGGTCCCTACCTGTATCTTTGCTCATCCAGGCTCCCCCCTCTTGCCCTCAATTTTTATATTCCTGGTAGTTCCCAGTGATGAACTATGTCATGTGTGATAAACTATCTTATGTGTTTCTTTCCTTAAAAACCTTTTATTACATTTGTTTACATATCATGTGTGCGTGTGTGCGTGTGCGTGTGTGTGTGTGTGTGTGTGTGTGTGTGTGTGAAGGTAAGAGGACAGTTTGTGGGAGTCAGTTCTCTCCTACTAAGTGGGTCCTGGAGCTTAAACTCCAGTTATCAGGTGTGCTTTGCCAAACGCCTTTACCCACTGAGCCATCTCGCTGGGCCATTTTTTCTTTTTAAAATTAGTACACAAAGGGCTGGAGAGATGACTCAGTGGCTAAGGGCACTGGCTGATCCTAAAGAAGACTCAAGTTTGAAACCCAGCACCCACATGGCAGCTTTCAACTGTCTATGACTCTAGTTCCAGAGGATCTGACCCCCTTTTCTGACCTCTGTGGTCAGAACCACACACAACATGGGTCCACTTACACACATGCAGGTATCACTCATACACATACACATAAAATAAAAATAATAAACAAATAAGTAAAATCTGAAAAAAAGCTTACAAAGAAAAAGGTGTCTTGATGACAGTATCATGCAGAGGTGTCATTATACTTTGTTCCGGTTCATCCCCCATCCTCTCCTGTGCTCCCTGTCCCCCTGGTTCCATTTCCAGATAGTTTCTCCTCACTTTTGCTCCCATGCCCATGTAGTCCATTTGCATCCTGATGGTGGTCTTGCCAGCACTTCCTGCCTTCCAGTCCTCATCATCTCTAGTCACAGTCCGGATTGAGAATTCTTGGACTCTGTCCTTCCTGGTTATCGCAATTCTTTTTTTTTTTTTTTTTCTTTTCGAGACGGGGTCTCCCTGTAGCCCCAGCTGGCCTGGAACTCCCTCTGTAGACCAGGTTGGCCTTGAACTCACAAAGATCTGCCTGCCTCTGCCTCCCAAGTGTTAGGATTAAAGGCGTGCGCCACCACTCCCAGTTTGCAATTCTATACCTTCTATGTAGCTCACATATTCTTTTCCTGACATTGTTTATCTTAAAACAGTATTAGAATTATTCTTCTCTGACTTGCTTTTTTTTTTTTTTTTTTGTGGTCTTTTGGAGACAAGGTTTTCCTGTAGTCCTAGCTGTCCTGGAACTCACTATGTAGACCAGACTGGCTTTGAACTCACAGAAATCTGCCTGCCTCTGCCTCCCAAGTGCTGGGATTAAAAGGCATGTAAAAACATGCCCACCTTTCTGACTTGCTTTTTGTCAGAATAAAGTTACAAGTTTTCATAAGCATTTTTAACGATTGTCATGTGCCCAGCAGTGGGCTAAGATACACCTTCTTTTGAAGTGGACTTAACATCTGACAAGCCTGGAGCTTCAGAGATGGAGGAAGGCACTGTATTCGATGGGAGGAGGTGGTGCTTGCTCACTCCCAATGAGCCATGTTGGGGGATGGTCTGGTGTGAGAGTGCCCCGGTATGAATGTGGATTTTAGGCACTTGTGGAGCCACGTACGTGTAAGCTTCCCTCACCTCATTCACTCTGTGGGCAAGCCTGAGTAAACTCCCTAATCTTCTCGAAACTAAGAGTGCAGAGTCTGTTCCTTGATTTGCCTTGGGAGAAGGGTGCTGGCAGGAGGAGGGCACCGTGTGCTCCTGGGCGGCATCTCTGCTACACCAGCTTGCTCTGCTAGGCGATGGCGAGGCCTAGTTCCAGGAATGCAAGCTTTCCACTCAGAGGGATCAATGATCGAATCCGGATGCTGTTACTTATAAAGTTGTCTGACCTCATGTGGATTCCATGAATTTCACTGTGGATTCCATGAATTTCACTGTCTCATCTTTGGATGAGAACATGTGTTTCACCCTAGCATGTCAGCTGTGATTGGAAGCTTGTAGAACATTCTCTGGCACCAGGCATTCAATATGGAGTAGTTCACCCTTTCAGTTGCTACCTCATTTCCGTTCCTGCTCTTTTCAAAATATTACTTGCAGATACTTTTCCTTTCCCATATCCAAAGTGAATGACTGAGATTCTTTTGTTTTAGTATGCTGAAATTGATGCTTTATTCTTCAAAATAATTTTTCCATATTGATTCTCCCTGCTTCAACAATTTCATCTTAATTTGTGATTTTAAGATAGTCCATATATGGATAAATAAAATGTAGTACATCTATACAATGGAGTTCTATTGCGGTGGTAAAGAGGGATGGCATCATGAACTTTGCAGGCAAAATGGACGGAACTAGAAGCCATTATGCTAAGTGAAGCCACACAGTCCCAGAAAAACAAACGACATATGGTGTCCCTCATTTGTGGATGCCAGCACCAAATCCGTAGTTGTAAGGCAAACCAAGCAACGTTAATGTTATATTTATTTTATCTGAAAACCAACTGTACTGTCAAAATGTGAATCCCTTAATGGGCTCTAGAATTAACCTACCACTTATTTTCAGACTTTGTAATTTTGGTATATGGGTGGAGGTATATATGCATATTTTAGAGTAATGTAAAATTAAAGGGAAAATGTGAATTCTTAAACATGTTTTGGAATTAACTTATAGTCTATTTTTGGACATCATAATTTTGATATATGTGATATATATATATATATATGCATATTTTCGGAGCAATACAAATTGGAGGGAACAACAACAAAAGGACGGGTCAAAAACTGACTGAAAACAGTAAATTTCTGCCCCAAACAGTAAACCTTGAATAGAAATTTTTAGCTGGCTGTGGTGGGCACCCGCCTTTAATCCTAGCACTTGGAAGAGCAGAGGCAGCGGATACTCTGTGATGTTTCAGGGCAGATTGGTCTAACAGAGGGTTGAGTTCCAAGGCAAAGCTGGGAGAGCTTGGGCTTATAGGGAGTCACTGTCTCAAAAAGACAAAAACAAAAAAAAAAAAAAAAAAAAAAAAAACCAAAAAAAACAACAACTTTAAAAAGACTGAGAAAAAGATGCAAGACATGTATGGCAGAATGCATAAGCTAGGGTGGCGTGGGGGCATGGAAGGAGGAATGAGTTGAAACTAGATTGAGAAATGTATGAAAGGCACAAAACTTCAATAAAAATATAAAAAAGATAGTCCACATATATACACATATATTTGAGTATTTAGATTGTGATAAATGTTGAAGGAATTCAACTAATATGAAAATATGAGTTGTTAGTTTCTAGAAGAGAGGGAAAAAGAGAAATGAAATTGTATTCCCCAGAGTGGCTGCTGATATATTCATGAATAGGATATCGGGTAAGCGGGTAAGAGAAATAGTCTTTAAAGCTCTTTGGCTACTTGTGTCTACAAAGTGCTTTCTATTCTTGTCCTGTTTTAAGTTTTCATTGTATAAAATATTCTTCTGGGGCTGGAGAGATAGCCTAGTGGTTAAGAGCACCGACTGCTCTTGCAGAGGACCTGGGTTCAATCCCCAGCACCCACATGGCGGCTGAGAACCATCTGTAACTGTAGTTCCAGGAGAACTCCAGTTCCAGGGGAATCTGAGACCCTCTTCTGACCTACATGGCATTGAACGACACAGGAGCACAGACCTACATGCAGGCAGTACATTCATACACATATAAAAAAAAACAAAAAAATTCTTCTGATCTTAGGAAACTTACAAGTTAGTTAGAAAAAAACTCATTTGTAAAACCTCATAGATAATGATTATGAGATAGTACTTCCAGAAAAATGTGTCATAAACCTGGATGTTCAAACGGAAAGGCTAACAGAGTTAAGAGTGTGTGTTAGGGACTAGGAAGTTGGGCCAGAGGAGGGATCGTGAAGAGGGACACTAACACCAAAGGCCTTTAGAAAAAGCCATATGGGAATCTACCACTATAGAAGCTTCTTAAATTATATACATATACATTATACAAAGGCATTAAAAGCAGTTACCTTATAATAGTTGGACATGGCCCCTACTAGATACCATAGGCTAGCAAAGTAAAAGCCCAGTGCCAAAATGGATTCCCTCTTTTTTCAGTTGTTGATCAGGGGTCCCATAGACCCTCAAACAGTGCTGGCCATTGCCTTACTCTTGGTTACCCATCAGAAGCTGACAGTAGAACCCTATTGCTGAAGACAGTACCTAATGAGGTGCAGAACAAACAGGGACAATTTAAGGTGGGGCTGACTTTAGAGCTTCATCTCTACTGGCCAGTGTTCATAGTGCTGGAAGTGCTATACATGCTACCTAAAGAGAAAATGAATCATCAGCCTTACCTAGCTGTGAATCCTGTGTGCTTCATCAGCAACTGGCCTGGCAAGATATGCCCCCTGGTGCAATAGTGGCAGGAATATTATCAAGGAACCAACAAACTTATAATTGGATTTAAGGTCCACTTAATAAAATGGAGCCCCTACCTGACATTGATATCAGGCTTAGGAACCTGTGGCTAGACAGGGCACAGGCCATAGGTGACAGCCCCTACTATTAGTCTGCTAAATATAGTATTAAAGTGGTTTCCAGGAGTGCACGTAGTGGTTAGATCAGGGACATGCCTGGACCACCTGAAGCACAGTGTGGGCTAAGTCAGGGATTCCCGCCCCCAACTGGAATTGCTGAGAGAGTGTCCAAGTGGATTTTTTTTGGAGAACCTTCAGAACAGAAAGGGAAGAGTGAATTAGACTTCCAATATATAAACAAAATTGAAAGCCTGAAACCTAGACATGTTAACACTCCATAAACAAGGAATAAAAAGGCATCTGAAGGAGGCAAGCAAAGCAAGCCTTCAACACAGTGAAAAGGCATTTGTGGTTTGCATCAGAATCCAGGCCAAAAAAAAAGGGGGGGGGAAACCCACATGCCAGGGACGCAACGAAGGGACAACATGGGAAAGATGCAGGATAATTCCACACCAAGCTCTACCAACCCTGTACGAGATTGCTACAGTGGGATCCCCCTGGGGGTGACCCAAGAAACAGACCTCAGAAGAACAATTGAAGACCTATTCAGAGAAATTAAAGAATATAAAGAACAAGTCAGAGAACTAAGGAAAGAGAATGAAAAACTCAAGAAGGACCTAGAGGAAGACACTGACAAACTTCAGAAAGATCTAAAGGGAGAGAATGACAAACTCCAGAAAGAACTAGAGGAATAAAATGACAAACTCCAGAAGGAACTGGAAACACTGAAAAGGGAAGCCAACCAGTGAAGTAAGGAGCACCAAGAAGAGATTGAGAAGCTCCAAAAAGAAGTGGAAATACTAAAGAAATCACAGGATGAAATGAAAAAGGAAATAGAACACTCATCCAATCAAGAGGAAAGGAATGGAAAAAACCTCAGAAATAGAATAGAGGAAGCAGAACAAAGAATATTGGACCTTTAATTCTAGCACTTGGGAGGCAGAGGCAGGCAGATCTCTGTGAGTTCAAGGCCAGCCTGGTCTACAGAGTGAGCTCCAGGCCAGCTGGGGCTACAGGGAGACCCTGTCTCAAAAAGACCAAAAAAAAAAAAAAAAAAAAAAAAGAATATCAAACCCAGAAGATAACACAGAGCAACTAAAAAGCTCAAATAAAGATTATGAAAAATTTAAAAATACTTAAAAGTGGAACAACCAGGAAATATGGGACACCATGAAAAGATCAAACCTCTTTATCATAGGAATAAAGAAAGGAGAAGAATTCCAAGAGAATAGTATTGATCAGATCTTCAACAGAATAATAGATGAAAATTTCCCCAAACTAAAAAAAGACAAACCCATACAAATACAAGAAGCACATAGAACTCCAAACAGACAAGATCAGAAAAGAAACTCCCCACGCCATATCATAGTTAAAATGTTAGAAGCCCAAAACAAAGACAAAATTCTGAAAGCCACAAGAGAAAAACAACAAGTTACTTATAAGGGGAAACCTATCAGAATTACAACTGACTTCTCAGTGCAAACTACGAAAGCAAGAAGAACATGGAGCAAAGCATTCCCAGTCTTAAAGGACTATGGATGTCAACCCAGGTTACTATGCCCAGCAAAAAATGTTGATTATAGTTGAAGGAGAGAGATAAATCTTCCATGACATAAACAAGATGATAGACATGTCTGGAAAACAGAATAATAGATGAAAATTTCCCCAAACTAAAAAAAGACAATCCCATACAAATACAAGAAGCACATAGAACTCTAAACAGACAAGATCAGAAAAGAAACTCCCCACACCATATCATAGTTAAAATGCTAGATGCCCAAAACAAAGACAAAATTCTGAAAGCCACAAAAGAAAAGCAACAAGTCACATATAAGGGTAAACCCATCAGAATTACAACTGACTTCTCGGTGCAAACCATGAAAGCAACAAGAACATGGAGCAAAGCATTACCAGTGTTAAAGGACTATGGACGCCAACCCAGGTTACTATACCCAGCAAAAATGTTGATCACAGTTGAAGGAGGGAGAAAAATCTTCCATGACGTAAACAAGATGATAGAATACATGTCTGGAAACCAATACTTCAGAAAATACTTGAAGCAATTCAAAGGACAAAAGAGAGGAGCAACCATCCCCAAGCACCTAGAAAGAGAAACTAACAAAAACATATCTGCAGAAGTAGAAACCGAGACTAAAAATGCAAATGGATATTAAGGTGAAAGGAAGCAACATCCATCTTTCAATTATAACCTTAAATATTAATAGACTAAGCTCCCCAATCAAAAGCCATATACTGGGAGACTGGATTAGGAAACAAAACCCATCTACATACTGTCTACAAGAAACCCATCTCAATCTCAAGGATAGGCAACAACTTAAGGTGAAGGGATGGAAAAAATAGTATTCCAAGCAAATGGTACCAAAAAGAAAGCAGGTGTTGCTATTTTAATATTAGACAAAATAGACTTCAAAGTAAAAGAAATCAAAAGAGACAAAGAGGGCCATTGCATCCTTATCAAAGGAACAATTGACCATGAAGACTTCACAATCATGAATATATATGCACCAAAGTTTGGTGCACCAAACTTTATAAAGACAATTTTCCAGGACCTCAAAGCACAGATTAACCCCAGCACACTAATAGTAGGGGACTTCAATACCCCACTAAGTCCTTTGAGCAGATCAACAGGACAAAGAACAAACAGAGAGACATCTGAACTGAATGATAAAGTGGCTGCCAGTGATTTATTGTTATACCCACAGATTAATGCATTTCTCACCTCTCCCTAGAGAAGAATCGTAATCAGCAGATGGCAATTAACACAGAAACCCACAATGTGCAGAGGACAAGACACTGCAGAGTGGTTATTCCTGAACTGGACACCTGATTCAAACTTCCACCTCCCAAGGATCAGGGATCATTGCAGAAGAGAGGGCAGAAAGATTTAAAGGCCAGAGATTGTGGATGAAAACAAAGAAACAGATTTCCAGACAGCTGGGAAAGTTGCTCATGTGAACTCACAGCAATGCTGACAGCACGCACATGTCCCATGAAGACAAAATCCCAACATAGATGTGGGGAAATGGGTAAGAAACCCCAACCTTGGGGCTGGAGAGATGGCCTGGCAGTTAAGAATGCCAATCACTCCTGCAGAGGACCTGGGTTCAATCCCCAGCACCCACATGGCGGCTGAGAACCGTCTTTAACTCCAGTTCCAGGGGAATCCGACACCCTCTTCTGACCTCCGAGGAGTTGCACAACATGGGTGCACAGACCTGCATGCAGACAGTACATTCATACACATACAAAATAAATAAAAAATTTAAAAAAAGAGACCCCAACCTAACCAGAGGAATTATTGACAACAGACACCTGCTGGGAGGGAAAGAGTCAGTCATTCTTAAGGGTGAGATTCTTAATAGATTTATCAGGCTGTAGTGAATGGACCCACAGTGAAGGGCATTTGTACATACAAATTTTAGTCTGGTGTGTGTGTGTGTGTGTGTGTGTGTGTGTGTGTGTAGGAGAGTGTGTGAAATGGTTAGTAAGGGGGATGCACACAGGGGAGGTGCTCTGAATAGGATCAAAATATATTGTATGAAATCCACGGAAAATTCAACAAAAATTTAAAATGAAAAATTGTACGTTGTTCCTAAAAGCATTAACATTTAACTAAAAACAGCAAAAATGTCACCATCCATATTGACCATTTAAATATCCCAAGAAAGACAAATATCACATGTTTTTTTTAAGATTTGTGGAGCCAGGGGGCTGGAGAGGCAGCCTAGCGGTTAAGAGCACTGACTGCTCTTGCAGAGGACCCAGGTTCGATCCCCAGCACCCACATGGTGGCTAAGAACCGTCTGTGACTCCAATTCCAGGAGAACTCCAGTTCCAGGGGAATCTGAGACCCTCTTCTGACCACCGCGGCATTGCACGACATGGGTGCACAAACCTACATGCAGACCGTATATTCATACACATACAAAAAAAATAAAAAATATATAAAAAAAAGATTTGTGGAGCCGAGAGAGAGGGGAGAGAAGAGAGAGAGAGAGAGAGAGAGAGAGAGAGAGAGAGAGAGAGAGAGACCTTTGCAGAACAGGTGGGACTAAAGGGAGAGGGGTAAAAAGTGGGAGAATGGATATATGGTTGTAGTCTCAATGTACAAGGCAGAATTATGTGCAAGAGCCCTTATGTACCATGGTACCATGTAAACGCACATATAATGAACATTTGCATTCTTATTTCTTTTGTATATGTATGTGTGCCTCAGTACATATGTGAAAGTCAGGACAATTTAAGAGCATAGATTCTCTTCTTCCACTATGAATTTAAAATTTGCTTCCATAGATGTAAATGTACTACATGCATGCAGTGCCTATGGAGGCTAGAGTTGCAGATGGCCATTAGCTACCTTATAGGTCCTGAGAACTGAACCTGGGTCCTCTGGAAGAGCATCCAGTGCTATTAGTCACAGAACTAGCTCTTCATCCTGAGTCAGGTTTTTAAAAATACATTTGACTGGGCTGCAGCCTGATGGTACTCACACAGTTATGCTATATTTGCAGAGCTGCAGGGTTCAGAAGAATTTATTTCCATAAACTCTTTTGGGACAAGGTTGTAAATGACAAATAGAATTTGTCTAAGCCAAAGCAGGAAGCCATATACCAGGCAGAGACAGGGATGAGGAAAGTTAAAGTAGATGGCAGTTTTGCGATGGTTTGACTGTGAATGGTACCCCATCGGTTCATATGTTAAGATGCTTGGTCCTTACCTGGTGATGCTGTTTTGGGAGGTTGTGGGTCCCTTGGGATATGGGGCCTGGCTGGTGAAGTAGGTACAAGGGGTGAGACTTCAATGTGCTACCTGCCTCTGTTGTCCATCTGTTGTCTTGTGCAGTGCTCCATCCCGTGCTCCAGCCACGGATGGAGGACTGTACCATGTCCTCCCTGTCATGATGGACTGAAACTCCTCTCTGTCTATAAGCCAAACTAACCCTCTCCTCCCTTAGGCTGCTTCTCTGAGGTATTTTATCACAACCAATGAGAAAGGTAACTAACACATCTTTTTGAGGGGCTCACAACTTCAATTATTATCAAAATGTTTCCATTAGATGACAAACCTAAAAAGAGCAAGGCTCAGTACCTCAACACAGATGTGTTTGCCCTTTCATAACCACACTTGGAGGGCAGATTTAATCTTGAAAATGCTGTTTGCGTAAATCACAAATATTGAGTATCTCTAGACAACAACTCAAGGGAAAATTTTACCCCCCAAAGTTGTGCTTAAAGCTTCTCACTAATATAATTTGTAACTTCAAAAGTCTCAAGTTTCCATCTGTACATCACTTTACAGATCTTCATAACTGTTTATCTAGGGTATAACTTCAATATCCAATGATTACCTATAGGAACAGTTATTCAGCCATAAATGTAGTTAATAATCAAATATAAAAATTATTATTTATACAGTGCTACAAATCCTTTAAAAAGACCAAGTCTGAGAGACAGAGAGAGCAAGAATTGCTTAGGGGGCTGGAGAGATGGCCTAGCGGTTAAGAGCACCGTCCGCTCTTGCAGAGGATCTGGGTTCAATCCCCAGCACCCACATGGCGGCTGAGAACCATCTGAAACTCCAATTCCAGGAGAACTCCAGTTCCAGGGGAACCTGAGACCCTCTTCTGACCTCCGCGGCATTGCATGACATGGGTGCACAAACTTGCATGCAGACAGTACATTCATACACATACAGAAATAAATAAAAATTAAAAAAAAAGAATTGCTTAGAAAAATCACAGGGCCTCAAGAATCTGATATTACTAAACCAGATTCACCCCAACACATTTCACATATTCATTTTTACCTTTAGAGTGCTCAAAATAAAATGATGCTGAGATGAATGAAAAAGCTGATTATGGTAAAATGAGGTTGAAACTGTGTAAGCCTTAAGGCTTCAGTATGTGGAAGAGTTTTCTAAGGAGTGTGAATGTTGTAAATGAAAGTGAGTGTTTAAGCAAATCACTGCTGTGCTTGGTGGCTGTCATTATCCCTCTGATTAGAAGTCCTGGTCTGGGGGCTGGAGAGATGGCCTAGCGGTTAAGAGCGCCGACCGCTCTTGCAGAGGACCCGTGTTCGATCCCCAGCACCCACATGGCGGCCGAGAGCCGTCTGAAACTCCAATTCCAGGAGAACTCCAGTTCCAGGGGAATCCGAGACCCTCTTCTGACCTCCGCGGCGTTGCACGTCACGGGTGCACAGACTTGCATGCAGACAATACATTCATACACATACGGAAATAAATAAAAAATTAAAAAAAAAAAAAAAAGAAAGAAGTCCTGGTCTGCCTCAAGTGACTGAGACTGTTGTCTGGGGACAGCGTTAGACTTGCAGACCCCATGAGAAACAGAAAAGATGGTAAGACTATCTTTTGAAATTAAGTATTATTTACACAGTGAAGTGACTGATTCCATAGACTTTAGACCTTTTACCCCTCCTCACGATGGATCCAATAACCTAATATCATTTATTTTAGTTTGTGCTCATCTCTGAGAATCCCCCCCGCCCCCAGTAGCTGCAGAAACACCTAGGGCCCACTTTCAGCTGGAGAGTTCCTGTTTCCGTGGCTTTAGCAAGTCTAGTCATCAGACGCATGGCTTCTTGTGAACATCACCAAACCCGGCATTTCCTTTCTGGATTCATATAGGAATTCTTGTGGCAATGAAAGGCTTCTGCAAACTCTGCAGAGTTCTACAAAATCCCAATAATCCTGAAATTTCCTGGACTGTGCAGATCTGTTTTAATAGAATTGACTGCATACTCTGGTCTGTAGGTCCCACACCACACCTGGGCGAAGTTCGGGAAGAACAGTTGTTTGTGATTTAGGTCAAGTCCAGGAAGTAATTTTTCTTCACCATTCTTTTCAACATGATTCTGATAGGCTCTGTATGCTTGGCCAATTCCTCCATTATCAGCAATGTTTTCTCCTAATGTATTAATTCCATTGAGATGTTGTCCGCCTGCTAGGTCTCAGGTAAAGTTTCCATATTGTACCATGTATTGAGATTGGTCTTTAAAATTATTTGCAGACTGCTGAGTCCACCAGTCAACGAGGTCTCCACCCTTGTTAAAATTTCTGCCATTGTCATCGAAGACATGTGTGATTTCGTGCCCTATGACCATGACAATGCCCCCATAGTTCAGTGAGTTGGATTTCTGGGCACTAAAGAAAGGGGTGGCAGGATGCCAGCAGGGAAGACTATCTGATTTCTGCCTGAAGAATAAAATGCATTGATTGCAGCTGCTTCACTTATCCACTCATCTTTGTCCACTTTTTCTTTAGTTGTTTATTTTGGCTGAATTTCAAATTTTGAATTATGTTCTCAAAGTATTCTTCTTCTTTGTAGTTTAACTGAAGGTATTCATTATTCAGTTTGTTATCATTTGAAATAATGTCATCAGGATAGCCGCTCCTTTCTTTAATTGCTAAGGCCTTCTTTGTCTCATTATCCATCCAGGTGAGGTCATCTAAAGTCTGAATAAAAACTTTCTGGATTTGCACAATCAAATCTTCAACCACGTGCTTGCTCTCTCCAGAAAATGCTGCTTCCACATAAAGCCCACCCGCAGCATTCTCCATGTTCCCATTGACATAGTTGGCACGTCTCCACTGTTTCTGATGTTGTGCTGTACAGGGCCTTGCGGAAAGCATTTCTGGACTTCTTGTAGTTTCAGCTGAGGCTGCTTACAAGATCCATTATTAACCTCCAGGACATTAAATTTTGAAGATCTCTACCTGGCAGCATATTTGGTAAGAATAGGATTAAGTTTGGTTAAATATTCTGGAGCATAAACAACTACTTCTTCCTCACTTTGAATATTAATATTCACAATTGACATGATTTCATTTGTGAAATTTGACCAGCTGAATGGCTTCTCATTTTGATCTCTAGTGAAAAGTTATTTTGGAGTTGGGCCAGCATCCTTTTGTTGTAAAGAAGCATTGGATCATCTTGGTCTTCAGGTTTAGTTGTAGCATTGGCAATTTCTTTTTCCAATTCCATAACTTTATTAATTTCCAAAGTGAGCTGGTTGTCATCAATAGGCAATTTTTCTTCCTGACGAATCAACCTGGCCACAGAAATCATAAAATCCACATATGCTGTACAAGTCTCTTCAAATATTCCAGTGCGTTCATAGTAGTCTCTGGAAGGGAGGCCAAGTCGAGGTTGGTCAAGATGAATTATATGATGGATAGAATTCTTATCATCGGTGCCAACAAAAAATTAATGAGGACTTTCCCCCCATATTTAGAATTCAATTGTGCAATAGATTTCTCAGCTGTCCAAGAAGTACCATGTGTTTGTTTGTGTAGCCACTGGCCACCCATATATATCTGGTAACAGTTTGAGTAGTGGTTGGCTTCCTCTACTATCAATACCAGACTCATTTATACAAGACCTGTACAAAGTTTTTGCTTTCTGCACTGCTGCTATGTCTTCAGTCTTAGGTTCTTGAAGGACATCTTTCAAAATGACTTCCAGCTCATCTCTTAAAATGTCAAAATTACTGTACCGGGAACTGGTCTCAGGAATGACGTTGTGCTTCATCCAGCCTCCGCAGGCATATTTGAAGAAGTCATTACAAGGCTCAACGGTGGCGTCCATGTTCTGATTTTATGCAGTCTGATGACTTGCAAACACCGTCGCCATAGGTTGCATAGAGAGCGATCATCGTCACAGTTATGATAGGAGCAGGACAAGGACCGAAAGGCTGATCAGTGGAGTCCATCGCTGTTTCTTCTTTGGCTTAGGAGTATTGATATCAGTTATGTCCATCTGACTTTCTGATCTTCACATTACCTAAAATCCCTCGCCTTGGCTGCTCACCAGATGCTGGCTGAGCTCAGTGCTCAGTACAGCTTCACCACTTGCACAGAGCCCTGTGCGCCTGCCCCCCCCTCCCCCCCCTGCGTCAGGACCAGCCACCAGAGCAGATCCTTGGGTTGAGTAATTTGATTTTATTTTGGAGGAAACTCATGCCGAAAACAAGATGATGAAAAGGAGCTGGTTGTTGATGCTCTTGTGCAGTGGTAAGCTGTATGTGACTAACAGAAGGAGTATTTTAGAAAGACTGTACATACATACGGCATGCTGAAATTTGAGGATTCAGGAAAGCCTGGAGAAATGGAGACCAGAGAGAAGATGGTTTTCACAGCAAGCAATAAAAAGTTGAAAAGAAAATACAAAAGAAACATTTCATTAAAAGAATTAACAGATCTAGGGCTGGAGAGATGGCTCAGCAGCTAAGAGCACTGGCAACTCTTACAGAAGACCTGACTTCAAATCCCAGCACCCACATGGTGGCTAACAAACACCTTTCAGTTCCAGGGGACCCAATGCCCTTTTCTGACCTCTGTGGGCATAAAATTAAATCAAATTTAAAAAACAAAAGAACTAATAGACCTAGAAGACAGATACAAATTGGACCTAGTGTAACTGAAGGCTCACAAGTTCATTTATGCTTCGAATTTGAGCAAAATATTAACTAAAATAAGTAAGTAGTTTTGATTTTCTGTGTGTGAAGTAGGATAGTCAAATGACACTATATGTCTTCTGCTGGACTGAGTGACTGGAAGTGTGGATTTGGAGCTGGGAGTAGTAGGTACGTAAAAAGGGAGAATTAGAAAATGAACAAGAGTTAGGGATAGATCTGCATTTCGCAAGTTTGACAATGAAAGAAAAATAAGCTCCTGAAGTAGCATGGGCAAATAGAACTGAAAAGTGGGTGTTTACTTGTCAGGAGAAGAGGCACATTTGAAGAATCCAGTGGTCGAGGGACATCTTTTTCCCCTAGGAAGGTAGTTTCCTGTTGGCCTCTCCTCTGACTAGAGCAAGTTCTGTCATTCAGCATTTATCTTACATATCGAATTGAATTTGAGAATAGGTAAAAACCATGAAATTTGACTGTTCTAGGCATAGAATTCCTTTTCTTTATGGATAAGATCAGAATTTAGAAGGGGCAATCGTGTCGAAAATGCTTCTATAGTTTCTTCCCTCAGGGTATTGATCACCTACCATGGAACCTGGTTAACTCTTCTATTGGATTTGTAATGCAATGATAGCTTCTTATTAAGAACCTTGAGAACTCATAGCTGGCAAGAGCCAGTGGCTATAAGAGCGATTACCATCACCATTTGGATTGTGGCAGGCATTCCCATGCTTCCTCGATGGCTGGCTCTTTCCTCTATGGAATTTGAGTGGACTGCCTATTGCTACTGGGAAGGAGGTCATGCTGTGCAGTGTGTACTGGTTGAGCAGGCTGAGTGGAGGTGCTGTGCGCTCGTAATGACTCCATGTTCCAGCCTATTTTTTCCTCTGAAAGCCATCAATCACAGACAGTCCTGTTTCTGTGGAGATGCTGAAAGACTGAAGCAGGTAAGAGCCAGCCTGGGAGGACCAGCTGTCCTGGGGTGTCGTTGTCATCTGAACAATGAGAAATTTTTGTTGGGCTTTTTTTTTCTTTTGTCTTTTTGAGATAGGGTCTCTCTGTATCCCAGCTGGTCTAGAACTTACTATGTAGACCAGGCTGACCTTGAACTCACAGAGATCCACCTGCCTCTGCCTCGAGAGTGTTGGGATTAAAGGCGATCATGACCACACCGGGCTTTTCCTTTTTAAACATTATCTTATTCTGGCCAATAAAACAATTAAATTAAAAAAAATAAATCAGAAGATGTAGTTATAGGATGGCCAAAACTCTCTGTGGTCAAAGTGTTTACAGTGATTCAAATCCTTAATCAGAATGTGAATTTGTATAATCACAATAAACAGATGAAAACAGAAAGTAATAATGTCCCCAAGGTCCCAGTCTGGACTCTTCTTTTCTCCTTGGTCCTTGTGATCCCTGATTAAAGAAGTCAGATGAGACACCCAGGCAGCTGAGTTTATAATGGAGTAAAGTGGGGCGCATTCAAGGGGGGGGAGTGGACAGTGGCGAAGGAAACCCGATCTATAGTTTAGGTTTATATTATCATCTAAGGCGATTTTAGAAGGAAAAGCCTTTTCTGAAGGCTTTTGTCTGGCCCAGGTGATTGATAGGCCTGTTGAATCAGCACTTAAAGTGGGGGCTATGGTATGCCTTTTTTTTTAAAATCACAAAGTTCTCTACTATATACTGCTCTTTTGAGGTTTAGTGCACCTGCAGTCAAGTTTAGAGACTTATCCATTAATGGCCTTCTGAGCAATTCAGGTGTCACATCTCTTAGGTCTCATTCTTCTGACCAGTAATTAAAGTTTTTCTGTCCCAGGCCTTTTTTACATGCTGTTTATTATGAGGAAGCTGACCAGCCCTAATGTTCTCCATGCCTGCTAATATCTAATTAGCTAACAATAACACCAAGTACTGCTGTGTGTCAGGGTATTTCAAACCTGTCTAAACTTCACACAACTTAACTTCAATGGCCAGGCATCTAAGCTCTGTTCATTCTCTTATTTACAATTACAATGACGTTGACTGCCATTTATATTTGACATGTTTTCTTCTATGAACTAGTGAATCTTCAAACTGAAAGACAAGATGCTTGGTTCTTTGAAGAATGAGCAGGCCACCAACAGTGAGTGATGCAATTCAGCCCTGCCCCCCTGGTCTCAAGAATTCCTCCCTGGAAGCCAGACAAGGCACAGCTAGGGTCTCCACTGCTGCTGCATACAAGTCTTTCAGGACAAATCAACATGAAGCAAAGTTAGGCTTTGTTAACAAAAGGCAGTATACATTTGAAGACATACTTAGAGCGCAGAGTGTTAGGAAAGGTGTAGGATCGTTATGGCTATTTATTTTTATTTTATGTGCATCAGTGTTTTGCCTGAATGTATGTAAGTAGACTCATGTTATGCAATGCTCTTGGAGGCCAGAAGAAGTCAGATTTCTTGGAACTGGAGTTAAGGAAAGTTGTTAGTCGCTATGTGAGTGCTGGGAACCCAACCTGGATCCTCTGCAAGAACAGCCGGTGTTGGGCTGGAGAGATAGCCTAGTGGTTAAGAGCGCCGACTGCTCCTACAGAGGATCTGGGTTCTATCCCCAGCACCCACATGGTGGCTGAGAACCGTCTGAAACTCCAATTCCAGGAGAACTCCAGTTCCAGGGGAATCCGAGACCCTCTTCTGACCTCTGCGGCATTGTACAACACACGTGCACAAACCTACATTCAGACAGTACATTCATATACATACAGAAAAAAAAAAAAAAAGAACAGCCAGTGCTTAACTGTTGGGACATTCTCCCAGCCCCTATTATTTACTTTTATTTTACATTAATGTTTTAGAGTAATTTTTTTTTTTTTTGCAGAGAGAGAAATGAAACTTTAAGGGATTTTGTGTTGAAGTTACATTGATTAAAAAAAATGATACAACCCATGCAGAGTGTGGTGGCACATGCCGTTAATCCCAGCACTCAGGAGGCAGAGGCAGGTGGATCTTTGTGACTTTAAGGCCAGCCTGTTTTACATAGGGAGTTCCAGGATAGCTGGGCCTACAGGGAGACCCTTGTCTCAATAAAGAAAAAAAAAAAAAATAAAAAAAAAAGAAAGATCAACCCACAAAAAAAAAAAAAAAAAAAAAAAAAAAAAATGTTTAAAAATTAAAGTAAAAATATAATTAATTAGTAAGGCCTGAGAAATTGTTTACTTTAGGTATAAAACTTGAGAATCTTAGTAAAAAAAGATAAAAAGTAAAAAAAAAAAAAAAAAAGGCACTGTTGTTTTGCCTGTCTTACTGGCAACTGCGCCACTGTTTGCCACTCCTTCAAAGACATGAGTTTTCAACCTTCCAATATGGACTGAAGACTCATGTCTCTCCCAAGAATCCTCCAAACCTTATGCCAGATGGGGACTCTGCTGAGACATCCACGCTTGTGGACGAGCTACTACTGGGGTTTTCAGCCTCTTCAGAGTATAGACTGCTACTGTTGGACTCCTCAGGCTGTATCATGGAGACCAGTACAGGAAGAAGATCAAGGACAGGATATGGTTTACTGGACCTCATTTGTGGACCATGGGAAGGGAAATCCCAGTGTGGAGCACAAGGGCAAGACTGATGGTGGTTGGGCTTGCAAGGAGGAGCTTCAAACATGACATCTTACAGCCCTAATAAAGAAAAAAAAAAAAAAAAGAAATCATAAGCTGAAGATGCTAAAACCTATGATAAATGTGGCATGCATATATGCATATTTTGGAGTGATGCAAATTGGAAGGAACAACAACAACAACAACAACAGAAAAGACTGTGTCAAAGAACTGACTGAAATGGTGAACTTCTGCCTGAAACAGTAAACTTCTGCATCGAAAATTTTAAAAGAGACTGAGAAAAATATGAAAAACATGTTTGGCAGAATGCATGAGCTCTGGTGGGGTGGGGGGCAGAGAAGGGGGAGTGGGTCTTGACTGGATTGGAGATTTTGTATGAAATGCACAAAGCTTCAATAAAAACTGGCTTTGGAAAAATAATTTATAAGATTTTCATAAGAAAAAAATTAAGTAAACTAACGTATGAGCTGGCTTATCTTAAAGAACCCCCCTTTGTAAAGAAGCTCACTGGGTGTACTATGAGTGCTGATGCGGTTAGAAATCAACGTTCACAGGGCTTGATATGTGTCTCACTGTAAACATGGTTCGTTAGCTGCCTTCCTATTTTAAAATTCATTTATTTTTGTTTTTATTTTATGTGATGAGTAGCCTCTCCAGCCCTCCTATAGGCAGTCTTTATAGAGATTTTATTGGCTGTGTCAAAATCCTTGACTCTGGCTGGAGAGATGGCTCTGTTAGTGAAGTGAGTGCCACACACACATGGAGACTTGCGTTCAGGTCCACAGCTCACACATGAGGAGCCACCCAATGTGAGGGAAGCAGAGCCAAGCGAGGTCCTGGGGCTTGCTGGCCAGCTAGTCTTGCTGAATTGGTGGGCTGCAGGCTCAGTGAGAGATCCTATCTCAAAAGACCTGGGGAACTCATAGGGGGGACAGGGGGTGGTGGTGAGAAGGACTGTGCTCAGTGTACAACGCACACTGGTATAAATGTCCTCAGGGAGCACTCCGAGTTTACTCGGGATTAGGTTTTGTTTGACAAAAGGTGAAAAATGAGGAAGACGTCTGATGTCAACCTGTGGTCTCCATACATACCTGCACACGTGTATTTGTGTCCGAATACATGCACATGCATACACACGCCATATCTTTCTTCCTACACAGAATTCTCCACTCTCAATCAGGAAGAAGGGTAAACTGAGGCATTCTCTTCATCGGATTGTCCAGAGCTCTGTCTCTGAGGCATTTTGCCCAAAGTGGTTTTGGTGAGTGTTTTATCCTAGCAGTAGATGGATAAAAACTAGAGCAGGGACTCTTCCTTTCTTGTGTTCTCTAAATCCCTGTCTTCCTATCCTGCCTCAGTGGCAGGTGGGAAAGGAGAGAACTCCTATCCTGAGCAGGAAGCAGAGAAAGCCTGGTCAGAGTGGGTTTCCAGCAGAAACCTGACACCCAGCTGACAGCTTCCTTAACTGGTCACATGAGGGGATGAGAAAAAAATCCACAGAGAAGAGGAGAAATCTTTGGTTATGAAGACAATTTCAGTGAACTTTTATTCAGCACCTTTGAAGTGCAGAAGACAGCAATGGATGTTGTGAGGACTCCTAGGTGAGTGGACACAGACTGTCTTCAGGAACTTATATCAGCAATAACATCTAGTATTTCTGAACATTAAAATGTTGAATTATATACTTACAATGTATTATGTTAGGTATTATTATGTCGCATCCATTTCTCATTTTGAAGTTAATCTTATATAATAGTTTTTTTTTTCTTTTTGAGACAGGGTCTTCCTGGAACTCTGGCTGTCTTGGAATTCATTCTGTAGACCAGGCTGGCCTTGAACTCACAGAGATCCACCTGCCTCTGCCTCCCAGGTGCTAGGATTAAAGACACTCGCCACCATGCCCGGCAATCTCATGTAATAGTTTTTGATTGTGTATAGAGATAAACTTTCTGATGCACAGAGAGGTCAGGGCATACCTGAAGACATACTGTGGTGTGGAGAGCTGAGATTCAAGCTGAATTTTGCTGGGCATCAATGCCTGTGCCTTTATTTTCTTTTAAAAATATTTTATTTAATTTATGTGTATGGGCGTATTGCCTGCATGTATGTAAGTGCGCCATGCCCACAGAGGTCAGAAGAGGGTGCTGGATCTCCTGGACTGGAGTTACAGACCATTATCAGCTTCCGTGTGGGTGCTGGGAACCAACCTGGGTCCTCTGCAAGAGTAGCCAGTGCTCCGAACCCCTGAACCAACTCTCCAGCCCTGCCTTTCTTTCTAAACTAACATTAGGTCTAAATTGGTGGTACTCCAGTGATTTAAGTATATTAATGAACATTTAATGTTGACTTGTGTTTTACAGAGTTACTTTCGACATATTGGAAAGGATACTGGTTTTCTATTTGCAATAGTAATGTGTATTTAAAGAGATACACATTCAAGTAGGTAAAAGTAAATTGATGAGGTAGAAACATGGTGAAGAGGCGTGTGAATGCTTGTGTAGAAAGCATTGCTGAAGCCCCCCACTGTACGTTGACTGATGGGGGGCTGAAGGAGGGCTAGGCTACACTCCTGTAACAAACAGCTTCACAATTTAGGGACTTAAGGAAAGTGATTGATTTACGGCTTAATTATTATATGGCCAGCATGACTCTAGAATTAGTCGCTCAACAGCCAGACAGAGGCTCTACTCTCTTGTGTCACTCAACCTGAGGCTGGGAGGTTAAGCAGAGATCAGACCCTTGAAAGTTTCAAGACCTGGACAATATCCCATGGGCAAGAGGGATTAGTGCTTTAAATGGCTTTATTAATTTTTTTCATTTTCTGGGAGCACTCAAAGTTGAGGTCTAAGGAGACAACATATGATGCCTGGGGACCTTTCACTAAGATCTTTGCTAGTCAAACCTAATGCAGGAAAATCTAGGCTTGGGCTGCAACATTATTCCTGCGACAAGATTTCTTTTCTTGAACAAATGATTCATTGTGAAAGGTGTTTTTTTTTTTTTTTAAGAATAAATACTGTTAGTATGAGTTATATTAAATTCGTGTTTGAATCTGTTTATGTCCAGTTCTTAGAACCTCTTTGGTAATGTAGAGTTTTGCCCATTTTACAATGATGATAGCAATGTGATTATTTAAAAATTTGAATATTGATCCATTAACATTAAGAATAAATGGATTTCTTTTCTCTTTGAGAATAGATGAAAGCAAGCATGTCTTGGACTCTAACCATTCAACAGGTATAACTTGGGGAGTCAAGAGCATTTCTACAGTGATTAAACTCTCCACTCATGGTGGTTTGCCATGGTAGCAGCACCTAGAGTATTTATCGCTTGCTGGCAGGGATAGCTTCAGCAGTAACTCTTAGAGAACAATGGCTGCTATCTTTTTCTTTTTTACCACCTGACACAGGGCCTGGCTCATAGTAAGTGCTCCATTAATGTTTGCTGAATGACTAAACACCTTGAATTTTTTCAAATTGAATTCCAGCGCAAAGGCTTTCCTAGTGAGTTTTACCTCATGACTTTCTTTTCAATTCATCATTCCCTGTCTTCAACTGCACCTTTGGTAGGCTCAACAGTTAATCCTAGATAAGTAGGAAACGCACTTCCAGAGAGCCAAGGCAATCCTTAAATTGTTGATTCCTGTGACTGAGTAAGAAAAAACGAGTGTATCTGTACAGTTAAGAAATAAATGCTAGGCAACCTTCACAGGGGTGCAGAGTTTTAAAACACCAAGAACAATTCATCAGCCATTACGCTTTTGTTAAGTATAATCATGTTTATTTTTCTCCTCTGAGCCAAGTAAGGGAGAACTCTGATTGTGGAGGGAATAGTTGAGCCCTCAATTACATCATCTTGAAGTGCTTGTGACTTTAATTTCTATGAAGAACATATGCTTATTATCTTTAAATGTCAGTTTCACAAAAGCTATGCATCTCAACCAAGATTGTCAAGTCGTGGGAAATGAATTTGCTAAGAATTGATTTCTGGCTTCATGTTCCCATATTCCGAGCATTTATTTCTTTAGCTAAATTTCTATTACAGCTTATTACATCCTGAAGGCCATGTACTGATGCACGTGGCACATTCTCTGTCACTTGTGCCGTTGAGAGCACTGGCTCCCGATGCACCCCCATCCCCTTGATACAAGCTTACACATCATTTCTCATCCTTGAAATGTACGTGACAGGGCGTATTTGCGGGCCACGTCTGCATTTGCCTTGGAGAGTGAAAACCTTCAAAGCAGTTGGTTGGTAGCAGACGCACTTGGCTCCGAGTAGCACTTGAGCTCAGTAATGAAGGACCTGCCAGTAATTAACCACCTCACAATAATGAAATGATTGCACGGAGCGTTGAGGGAGGCCCACCATAGATAACGGAAACCAGGAGCTGCGCACGGAAGGAACCAATTACCTGGCAGATGTTTTCTTTTGAAACTTGAACGACTTTCTTCCAAAGCACCTGAATTGGGCATTCTTATCTAGACAAAATACAAGGCTGGGGTCACAACAAAGTGAATAGAGGAGCCAATATTTTGGAGTTCTTTGTTAAGCAGAGAGGCTCTGTGCAAACCAAATTTCATCTGAGTAGATGTGCGTGGGGACAAGCCTTTGTCTAGCAGGCAGGCGGGCAGGCAGGCAGGCAGGCAGGCAGGCAGAGCCTCCACAGCTCTGGTTTCTGTGGTTCCAAAAACAACACTTAAAGCTTTTCAGACAGAGGGGAGTGAACAGGGATGGAGAGACCAATTAACCAATTTTTCTTGGCCTTTCCTCACACACAGACACATTCTGTACAACACCCTGGTTTTGATGTATTATTTTAATTAATCCTAGTCTTTTGATTCCTGCAAAAAGAAGGTTAGCAAATGTAACAATGCTCCGGAGTTTCTTTATCGTAAAAGACACATAATTTCAAGCATTTAATAAGGTAGATTTATTCTGGGTAGTTTAGCTAGCACATTCACTCAAGCAGCCCTCCCCAAAGACAACATTAAAAATGTGATTAGTTAGCTGCCATCAATAACACAAAATAGGAAAATGCTCTCTGAAGGGACAGCTTTGTGGAGGGCACTGCACAGTGTGTAGTAAAAATATATGGCCTAATAAGTTTACATTTGCAGGCTCATTTGTTAAAACTCTTGAATTTCTAATTTGTGTCGGAAAGATAAATGGATGGAGCCAGGGTAAAGTGTGAGATTAATACTGATGGATGGGGACTCAGCTTTTCGCTAGCCTCTTAGTTCCATACAACCCAGTAGGCAGTTTATAGGAAAACCAAATGTAAATAAAAAGAAGGGTATTATTTACTCTGGTTGAGACCAATTACCAGCTCTTTGGTTCCGTTTGGGCCCCATAGTCAAGGCAATTTTTACATAATCTAATTACTATTCTTCAGCAATCAATTTGATGCATCTATTGCTGGCCCCCAGAAGCGCCCTTTTTGTAAGGAGCTTAGCCTCACTTCATTCAATAGGTTTCACAAAATATTTCCTCAGTCAAGCTGTCCACCCTCTCCAAATATTTTCTGGATGCTACAAGTTCCTGGGAGAATACACAGAAGAGTCATGTAGGACAACACAACGAGAAGAGTCGTGTAGGATAACACAACGAGAAGAGTTGTATAGGACAACACAAGAAGAGTCGTATAGGATAACACAACGAGAAGAGTCGTGTAGGACAACACAAGAAGAGTCATGTAGGATAACACAACGAGAAGAGTCGTGTAGGACAACACAATGAGTTCTGCAGGAAGTCTGTAGCAAAGGGTAAATTTAATGGCTTTTTCTCTTGACACCCTCTTGCTCATGCACCCTTCATCAACTCAGAGACTTGTGAGGTCCTCTTTGCACGGAGTTTCCTAAATGCCTCATGACCCTCCTGCCCGCATGCCACTGATGGGCCCCGGAGCAGGAATGGAACAGGGTTTGATGGCTGAGGAGGGAAGTCAGTTTAAATACTTGGTTTGACAAATGAACTACTCCATTTGAGTTGAGTCTCTAGCTGCTTTGTCTAAGGCCAGGCTCACTCTTCATTATCTAAATTGCTCAAAATTTTGCACAAGTGAGTGATGCAGTGTCCTCGGAGAAGTTAAATTCTCCTTCCTTCCTTTCCTCCTCTCTTTGCTGCTATCCTCTCTTCACTTTTTCCTCCCTCTCCCTAGCTCTCTCCATAGACCTAGACCCATGTATGTGTACAGCAGTGCCCCTTTAGTATACACACACACACACACACACACACACACACACACACTTCTGAAATATATGTCATCAAACATTTGAAACCAATCTCCAGGAGGAGATCAGCAGTCACTCTGGAATTCTGACATCTCTACCCGCTTGTCTCAGTGGATCCTGAGGTCTAGTACAGTCGAATGAACTTACTAGAGGAACAGAAAAAAAAAATGCAGGAATTGGCTCTGGATGCAAGGTTTAAAAGTTGTGTAATGGGAATATTAGTTAATTGCTCAGAATATCATTTTCTTCATCTCTAGAATGGGGAAGATATTATTTATTGTAAGGGCTATGTGAAGAGGAAATGAGATAAATATAATAGTACCTCAATTCCTTATCTAGCCTTCACTAAACCGAAAAGTAACCTTTAAAAACAAAACCAATCTAGGGGGCTGGAGAGATGGTTCAGCAGTTAAAAGCACTGGCTGTTTTTGTAGAGGACTCAGCTTTGGTTCCCAGCACCCATATGACAGCTAACAACCACCCATAACTCCAGTTCCAGCGGATATGACAGGCTTCTCCAACCTCTGTGGACATTGTATGACATGGCGCACCTGCCTATATGCAGGCAATACACTCATACACATAAAATAAAATAATAAAATACAAAGATCCCCAAACAAGAAAACAAAACAAAACAAGAAAGAAAAGAAAAATCAAATTAAACTCCAAATTTTAAGGGATGGTGAGATGCTCAGCATATAGAGATGCCTACTGCTAAGCCCAGTGACCTGAGTCTTAGAGCTCACAGAAAAGTGGAAGAGGAGAAGCAATCCCCATAAACAGTCCTCTGACCTAGATAGCCAGCCAGCCAGCCAGCCAGCCAGACACATGTGTACACACACACACACACACACACACACACACACACACCAATGAAACAAAACAAAACAAAATAGCCCTTAAAAACTCCAGAGGAGTTCGGGGTGGTGGCACATGGCTTTTATCCCAGCACTCAGGAGGCAGAGAGAAGCAAGTGGATCTGAGAGTTCAAGCCCAGCCTGGTCTACATAGAGAGTTCCAGGCCAGCTGGAGCTACTGGAAGATCCTGTCTCAAAAAAGATCAAAACAAAACAAAACAAAACATTCCCACCAGAGGAAGATTTTGAAAGCAATCTTTGTAGAGTATTGGTGAGGTCCTGTGGGCAGGCAGTGATGTCACCCATAGCACATTTACTGACCTGATGCCCAGGCTGTGAGCCAGTGGTTGGCTGTCTTAGAAGGTTGCATGGCAGGAACTATATTTTCTGTCTGCTGCTTCTCCACACTGTAAGAAGTCCAGGTTGCCAATGTAGCACACATTGGCCTTCAGACCTGGACTGGTTCTCTCCTGAGTCCGAATAGCAATTTTTAGACTGGTCTCTTGACAAAGATTTCTGAACAAACTACATCTATCCAGATGGCCCTGCACAGCAAAGCTCTTCAAAGAGCCATCTGCAGCTGCAGCGTAGCTCAGGCTGCTTGGCACTGGTTGGCTTCACGTTGTCTGGTTAGGTCAGTCCTAGAGACTTGTTCCTCTAATCTGCCTAGAAGTTAGGTACACCCAGGGAATCAGCAACATTTAGAGAAGTTGAAGCTGCAGATTACTTTAGAAGAGTCTAGGAATGGATTTAGATGGGGGATAGGCATAAACTGGAGGAGTTCTCTCATTTTGGTTCTTTGATTTAAGCCCAGTAGAACGTTGAGGGTTGGTTGGTAAATCTTCCTAAAATCCTTAACGTAGGGACAAGAGCTGACCCAAAGATTTAAGTGAATAGAGTGAAAAGCATGAAGAAATGGATTAATTTCAGAACTTCCAAGACTGTCAGTTTTCTCTATCCCACTCCCATTTTTGATGGCTTTGTGTTGCTACAAATTAAAACCCAAAGCTCCTTTGCTTATTAGAGGGGATCCTTTATAATTCATCCCTAAAATTCATCTCTGTAACCTCAACTCCTAACAATGTGTTACAGGTTCAGTGACATGGAGGTCGCATACAGGTTCCTAGGCACAGAGTACATCCAGCCAGTGGGCGCCGTTTAGATGCTGTCTCCAGACTGGGGGGTTGCCCTTGGCTTCTGTTAATTGTTCCCACTCCCGAGCCCAGTCAAAGCCTCTTTCCCAATCAAAGCCTCATTCTGATGCTTCTTTAAATGGATCCTGTGTGACGCTCTTCACATTCAGTCCTCATGAGACTGGTCGTTGTTTCAGCCATCTCCGAGACTGTCAAGGAAAGAACTCTTTGCTGTTATCCCCACACAGAGTGTAAGGACAAAGGAACACGTGGTGTGGAGGAAGGAAGATGTTTGTCAGTGGATGGAGGACGGTGATCGGCAGGTCATTGCTTGCTTACACTGCGTAGGTCAACATACGCAGTGGATATGTAGGACAGTTGGCTTTATTTCTATATTTTCAATGGACTAATAGAACCATTAACAGTCACATTTGTTGTTTTCTTGCTTGTTAGAGACAGGGTCTCACTATGTTGCTCGGCTTGCCTGGAGCTTTCCATCCTCCTGCCTCAGTTTCCCTAGTGATAGGATTCCAAGTGTGTACCAGCACACTCAGCTATCCTTTGGCACTTTAATGTGACAGACTGGAACCTGTGCTTTAGGCGACGGTTCTTATCTAGCATCAGACCGGAAGTGAGGTCGCGTGCTGATTTGAATGAATCATACCGCAGTAAATGTCCTGTTCTGGAAGCCACACTGTGCAGCCAGTAATTCCTTTGGTCAAATCCAGACGCTCCAGTTCCCGTGCCAATAATCAATAGCCTGAATCTGCCAGAACCAAGCGTCCTGTCAGCACCTTGTTTAATCAGAATTTTGGGAATGATGAGGATTGTAATGAGTCCTTGTAAATTTGCCTTCAGTCTTGTCCCGGCAGATGACAGGTTTGCATACGTAGTTCTGCATTTGCTGCTGAGTGGGAGAGCATATTTGACATTTCAAAGACTACAAAATATGATCTGGAAAATAAACACTGCTGTAGTAATTTTGATGGTTGATCATCTGTTTACTGTAATGTCAGTTAACTTTGAGACTGTAAACTAGGCTGACTTGATTTGTTATCAATTTTCAGTGCTGTTTAGCATCCTGAACAAAAAAGCAAAACAAAACAACTCCCTCCTTAAACTCTGGGGAGGAGGAAGCACCTAGACATGGTTTTATCTTCACGAGATGAACTGTCAAGTGTTTTCTAGAATCCAAATGTAGGTTGCTTTGATTAATTCTAAGGTACAAAGGGCACTTTATGTTTTTGACTGTAAATAAGTGATATTCAAGCAAAAGATCTATTGATTCTGTCTTCATTGCAGGTCTCAGTATTGGTGGACTCCCACCCAAGGGCTCTCTTAGGTCTGATCTACAAATACCTTTTTTTGTGGAATTCTATAATTAGGTGTCTGATAAGTTTTGTGCTTATATTACTGTCTTTGTTAAGATGTTGTTTTTTAATTTTATTTTTTGGTCTTTCTGAGACAGTTTGTCCCTGTAGCCCCAGCTAGCATGGAATTCACTATGTAGACATGGCTTTGAACTCACAGTGATCCATCTGCCTCTGTCTCCCGGAGTACTGGGATTAAAGGCCTGTGACATATCTAAGATGTTGAGTTTTTTAAGTGGTAGCTTTAGTACTTTATAAATGTAACTTGGAATTGAAGTTGTTTTTATGTGTCAGTTCCTGAAAATGTGGATATGTTCCTTTGAATATAGAAAACTTTGTATTCTAAATTCCATCCCTTGAAAATAAAGAAAGATGACATCATGAACTTTGCAGGTAAATGGATGGAACCTGAAGCCATTATGCTAAGTGAAGCAACACAGTCCCAGAAAAACAAGCGGCGAATGGTTTCCCTCATTTGTGGATGCTAACACCAAATCCCCAGATGAAAGGCAAGCTGAACAACATTATTGTTATATTTCTGTTTATCTGAAAGCAACTGTGTCGTTATAATGTAAATCTCTTAACAGGCTCTAGAATCAATCCACCACTTACTTTCAGACTCTGTAATTATTGTATATGAATGGAAAGTATGTATAGGGAGAACCATCTGAAACTCCAATTCCAGGAGAACTGCAGTTCCAGGGGAATCTGACACCCTCTTCTGACCTTCGCGGCATTGCACAACACGGGTGCACAGACCTGTGTGCAGACAGTACATTCATATACATACAGAAATAAAAAAAATTTAAAGGAGGAAAATGTGAATTCCTAAACATTAAAAAACAGACTGAGAGAAAGATGCAGGACAGTTATGGCAGAATGCATGATCTGGGGTGGGGGGGGGGGGGAAGGGATAGGGAATATGTCTAAACTGAACTGAGAAATGATGTCTGAAATACACAAAACATCAATAAAATCATTATAAAAAAAGAAAGTAAAGGTCTGAGTTTCAGAATTTCCTGTGTGACCCAGATTTAAGAAGCAGAGTTATACACTAATCCAACTTAACAAGTGCTGGGCACATCCTATAGAAAACACAAAACGCCTGCTGTTCCCTTCTAGCTCTGCGTTGCTCAGGATGTGTGTGAGTACAGAAAACCGGAGGGAAGGAGGGAGGAGGGCAGTGGTTTTGAAGAAAACTAATTTCAAAAAGTCATCTTCTATTTTTTAACCAGAATCCCCATACTTTACACATAGAGATACAATTTCAAATGTCCCAGCTTTCATGAATGTATGTGGTGAAAACCCTCCAGCCTCTACTGTGTCACTTTTCTCCTCGGTCTCACTCCCCACAGATGTGAATTACATTCATATCCTTTGTTTCCTGTGTTATTTACCTATGTATTTATAGATGATATTCTTCTATGGCTATATGTTTACATTGATTAAGTTACTCAATTTTAGAAATACCCACTGGCTTGCTGCCATGGTGGGGGGGGGGATGAACTCTCTTAGCCCTCTCTTACCCCTGCATACAGTTATATCACTGTCCTTCAGAGAGTTACATTTTAATTTTTTAAAATCATTAGGCTTTTGGTTAAAGGCAATGGATATAGAACACTGGTCAGAAAAGAATGCAGCCAGTGTTGGAGGTTGGGGAGACCTCTCAACCTTAGAGCTCTGGGTTCCTTACTGCCACACGGGCATGGGGCACAAGACAGAATTTCCAGCACAATATTTTACGTATCATATGTTTTTAAAATTAAGACTCCTTAGTGTTTACACTCTCCTTACCATGTAAATATTTTTCCTTATGAATAAAGTATTGTTTAAATTTCTTTTTACTTTTTAAGACAGGGTCTCACTAAGCTGATGTAGCTTCCTCAAACTCATTGTATAGCCTAAGCTAACCTTGAATTTGAGATTGAGTCTCCCAGTAGCTGGAATTATAAACATAAGGGCCAGCCATATTTAGAATTTTTCCTCCAAGCCAGCATAAACCATGTAATCACAAGAATAAATAACTGAGGGCAGCAAGATGGCTCAATTTGTCAAGGTGCCTGTCACCGAGACTGGTGACTGGAGTTCAGTCCTGGAACCTGCGTGGTAGAAAGAAAGTGTGAAACGATTGCTGCAAGTTATCTCCTGATCTGCACATGTGTGCTGTGGCACAAATGTGTGCATACATGCACACATGCGAAATAGATAAATAAAAGAATGAACAACTTATACTCAATCCCTTCACTAGCTTTTCATTTCTCAAGTTTGTTCCCTCTAATGTGCAGGTTTCCCCCTTTTCTATTGTCCTGCAGTCCTCATTCACTTATCCCCAGAATTTGGCCCTGTTTATTTTCCGAAAACACTGCCTGCATTAGATTCTGCCCTGCAAGACATTTTTTCCTCTTTCATAGGTCATTCTAGATTTTCTTTCTAGATCTTCCTTCTTTGTGACCTTGTAATTACTTTTGTGTTATTAAAAAAACTAACTTAAAGGAGAGAAGGTTTATTTGGGTTGACAGTTTCAGGGGGGTTTGATGTGGAATAGAGCAGCTCACATATTGGCAGACAGGGCAGAAAGGAGGGAATATAGGAAGAAATCAAGGCAAGCTATAGCTCTAAGACCTACTTCCTCAAACTAGGCCCTTCCTCCTACTTGTAATTGCTCCCCCAAAATAATGCCATTGTATTGTAACTCGATTGGGGGATCAAAGCCCTTATCTGAGCATCCCTGGTAACACTTTCATCTCTATAGGTTTATTGATCTAAACATTTATCAATCTAGTCAAGCTGAGAATCAAAATTACCCATTCTGTACATATTGTAATGCTCAAGAATTCTTTTTTTCTGAATGCTGATATATTAAATGATATACACACTCCTGATGCTTTAATATCATCACTGTGTTGATAACACTAACTTTTATTTCTTTAGCTTGAACTTTCTATCGAAACTTACATTTGCATGTTCAATGATATCTTCCTAAACATCTTCACTTGGTTGTTTAATAGATTTCAGAAACTTAAGATGCACAGCAGAAATATTTTTACCTTTCATTCTTTTTAAAAAAAATTATTAATTTTTTTATGTGTATGAGTGTACTGTCTGCATGTAGGTTGGTGCACCCGTGTTGTGTGATGCTGCGGAGGTCAGAAGAGGGCATTGGATTCCCCTGGAACTTGAGTTAAAGACAGTTCTCAGCCACCATGTGGGTTCTGGGGATCAAACCCGGGTCCTCTGCAAGAGCAGTCGGTGCTCTTAACCGCTAGGCTATCTCTCCAGCCCCACCTTTTATTCTTAATCTTCTACCAATGCCTCTCATTTATGTCCAATATATGTTTATATATAATTCTATCGTGTTGGGGATTGAACACTTGTGCATGCTAGGCAGGTATTCTACCTTTGAGATATACCCTTACCCTTCGTTTCTAACTTTTATTTGTTTATGTTTGTTTCATGCGTATAGATGTTTTGCATTCATGTATGTAAGTGTGCCACATGTCTGCAGTGCCCATGGAGTGCAGAAGAGGGCGCTGGGTCCCCTGGAACTAGAGTTATGTATACTTGTTGGCTGTCACATGGGTGCTGGGAACTGAATCTGGGTCCTCTACAAGAGTTGCCCATGTTCTTAACCAATGAGCTATCTCTCCAGTCCCACACTTTCTTTTTTTTTTAATGTAATTTTACTATGTAGTCCAGGCTAGCCTCCAAATTGAGATTTTCCTGCTTCTGCCTCTGGAGTGCTGCTATTATAGGTGTATGCTATCATGCCTAATTCATCCAACATTTCTTTCCTAACCCTGACATCACTGTTGATATCACTGATACTCCACGTTCAATCCACTTGCAAATTTTGTTGCTTTTATCTTGAAAGCGTTCAGCTTGTAACCCTGTCTTATACTGTTATGATCAACACTGATCCAAGCTGTCTCTGTTTTTTTTATCAGATAATGGGGTCCCGACTACTACTGCTTCCATAGTTGCTTGCCCATAGCTTTCCCACGAAGAGGTCAGAACGCTGATTTCTTCATGTCTTCTTAGCAGCTCACTGCCTCGTCTCTTTTCTTGAAATTACTCATCACTACTGGATATTGTTCAATTATTTGTTCAGTCAAATTACTTCTTTTCACTGCCAGAATGTCAGCTTCACCAGAGCAGGGCGTTGCTGGCTTTATTCGATTTTACACCTCAGGTATAGGTCGTGATACTTAGGAGATGTCAGTAAGTAATTTGGGAGAGTGAGTGAGTGCATGCACGCTCTGTGACGTAACCTTTTGGAAACACAGAATTGTTTCTTCATAAAGCACCTCTTTCCTCTCCTCTTGGCTCCTCCTAAATAGGCACTGAGCTAAAGATTCTCTCTCTCTCTCTCTCTCTCTCTCTCTCTCTCTCTCTCTCTCGTGTTTTTGAGATGGTCTCCCTTTTTAGTTCTAGCTGGCCTGGAGCTCACTCTGCAGACCAGGCTGGCCTTGAACTCACAGAGATCCACCTGGCTCTGCCTCCAGAGTGCCAGGATTAAAGGTGTGCACCACCATGCCTGGCCAAATATCTCTTAAACATATAAACATTTAATGTTGTGCAATTTGTTCTGTTGCCCTACCCAATTTATTTAAAACAAGTTTATAATGCTGAATAATGGAGTAAAGTAAATAATAAGTAGATCAGTAATTGATAAATGATTACTATGGAATTTTCTATACAATGGTCTTTCTGAAGTTATGAAGCACTTATCATGTTAGCTTTGGGGAGAAACAAATTGAATGAAATTCCATCTTATAAATCTTTTTCTTTGATTTTGAGCTGTGGTAAATATCTAAACACTTGTTTTGTGTTATACACTATGTATGTATGTATGTATGTATGTATGTATGTATATTTAAATAAAATATGAGGTCTCTACCATCAGAATCCATGTGTATTAGTCACTTTTCTGTTGCTGTGATAAAGCACCATGACCGAGGATATTATAAAAGGAAGAGTTTATTTGAGCTTACAATTGACGGTTCCAGGGAGTTAAAGTCCATTGTGGCGGGAGGCATGGCGGCTGGATCTGGAGCAGCAAGCCGAGGGTTGCATCTCACAAAGAGCACAGGAAGCCAAGAGAGAGCAACTGTAGACCACGAGGCTTGTTAAAACTCACTAAGCCTGCCCCTAACAACGCACTTCCTCCAGCATGGCCACACTTTCTAAGACCTCCAAAAACAGCGCCACCAACTGGAGACAAACGTGTGAATACCTAGAGCCTATGGGGGACACTCATTCAAACCACCACACCATGTAACCTGCTATGGTTTACATATATGTCCTGAAGACCTATATATTAATGACCTGACCTCCAGCCAGTTGCTCTATGGGGAGATGGTGGAGCCTTTAAGAGACAGGCACATTTGGCGGCCTCCCAGTCATTAGGTGTGTATCCTTGAAGGGGAGATAGAGAACCCAGCTCCTTCCTGTTTCTCTCTTTCACATCTTATGAAGTGGATACCTTTGTCATGTGTTCCCACATAGTGTGTTGCCTTCCCACAGATCCCAAAGCCATGGGACAAATGCTTGAGAGACTGAAACCTGTGAACTGGAATAAACCATTGCTCTTCCTAAGCTGATTACCTCAGGTATTTGTTGTAACAATGGAAAACAGATGAGCACATAGCTTGTGCTTACTCTCTAATTTTTAAAAATATTTATTATTTAAATTTTATGTGTATGAGCATGTTGCCTGCATGCATGTAAATGTACCCATGTCATACAATGCTGGCAGAAGTCAGAAGAAGGCTTTGGGTCCCTTGGAACTGGGGTTACAGATGGTTGTTAGCCGCCAGGTGGATGCTGGGAACTGAATCCTGGTCCTCTGCAAGAGCAGGAAGTGCTTTTAATCACTGAGCCATCTTTCCAGGCCCCTCTAAAATTTCAAATAAAGAACTGTTTCATCGTCTAATGTTCTTTCCTAAAGCAGAGAACATGTGCATTGTTAGAACATAATCAAAACCAAGGACAAAATACAGTTCTTGGCCCAGTTGAGTTGGGCACAGAGTTTTCTTGCTACTTCCATGTGTATATTTTCTTCTATATTTTTCTTGAACTGTTGGTGCAGTGAGTTGTTACACACATTTACAACAAACAATGAGTTTTTCTAGACAATACTCAATTGGTTTAACTTAAGAGCACATGGCAATTTACATATAAACTGTTTTATGTTTGGAATAATAAAAATGTCAGGACAAATAGGAAATGTTAAGCATGGTGATATTTTTATACCATGTAAATTTATTGCTCCATTTACAAATTAAAATTATGAAGGAATGTGATTGATACTGCACAGAGCAGTTGCCACAGAGACGGGGCAAGGCCACTGCAGTTGTTCCTTCCCTCTCTGCCTGAGCGCATTTTATTTGGTAAATAATTCGACTGCTGCAATGCTGTCTTTCATCTCGTAACCCCATATGAAGCCTACCTAGGAGGCTGAAGAATGTTCTGGATGTATTGACTGAGGTGTATACATGTTTCTCTTCTCAAAGGGAGGAGGTAAAATACCACGTGGCCTCTTCCTTCTGCTTCCCTTTTCTCTCTGGAGTTTGCTGGGGCGCTTGTTGAGTCTCCGAGGAGGCTTGTTTTCAGATCCTTCTCCTGGGTTAAACAACAAGAGTACAAGGTCTGTGGAGAACAGACCCTGGAGACTTACATTGGCCTCTTCAAATGGAATAAAATAGACCAGACAAAGAAGGGGATGTGAGAGCGAGACAGGTCTGAACAAAGGGTGCGTCAGACGGACAGTAGATCTTGTATGATTTACTCAAGGCTCGTGTTTTTATTCCTTCTAAATTTTGAAAGAGGCGAAAGATATGTGAGAACACCTGTGAGTATATATAAAAACAAATATGTGCATAAAATTTTGTATCTAAACCATCTGAAATAACTCAAGCCTGTCAGCTGGATTCCCTTGGAAAAAGAATTGGTGGAGAGAAATTCTTTAAAGTCATTATTGCCTCTTTTGGGATCAGAGAATGAATTTTGACTTGTGTTTGGAGACTGCATTAATATGAGCACTACAAAGATCTAGATAACACACTCCAGCCATAAAAAAAGATATAAAACTAGAAAAATGGAAATTTTGCATCAACTCCAAACTTGGGCAGGGGTCAGCAGGGAGTCGTGGAGCGGCGCTCTTCAACTCTTCAAGCACAGAGGTGCCTCCTGCTCGTCCTTGGTGAAATGCTGCATGAAGGCAAAGCAGGTGCAACATGCGCCTCTGGAGCAGACAGGTGTCGAGTCCTGGCACTAATTCTAAGTAATATCCCAACGGAAAAGCCCAGTTCTTCAGTCTGAGCAGTCCATCACACGTGTGATGTCTTTCCCAGAATAACCTTGGAGGGTTTGTATTCTGCACCTCAGGGAATCTGACAGCACCAACTCCTTCCAGTGGCCCTTAGTTGTCTTCACAGCCTGTCTGACAAAACCAGGTAAAAGAAGTAGTGAGAGGAACGCCCAACCCAAACTGCAAGTCCTACTTTGTTAAGAATCAAGGAATCTGCCAGGCGTGGTGGCACAGGCCTTTAATCCTAGCACTTGGGAGGCAGAGGCAGGCGGATCTTTGTGAGTTCAAGGCCAGCCTGGTCTACATAATGAGTTCCAGGACAGCCGGAGCTACCAGGAGACCCTGTCTCAAAAAGACCAAAAAAAAAAAAAAAAAAAAAAAAAAAAGAATCAAGGAATCAAGGGTGACCTGAAATGAACATATGTGGATTGGATTCGATAGAGCCTCTTCTCAACAGTACACTGTGAAAGTGTCAGGCTTCTTGATAGGTGCACAAGGTGAGGATTTCTAGTGATGTTATTATCTTTATGCTTTTCCTTTCAAAAGGGAAAAATAAGCCTGAGTGATCCATCTTAAGTAACTGGGCTGCATACATAGGACCTGGTAGACCTGGGACTGAACTAGCTAGAAAGTCTCAATGGGAAAACTGGACTCAATAAATACTTGTGAAACAAATTGATAAGTAAGTAGAATACTTTCAAGGCCAATCTACTATTAACATATAAGAAATAGTTTGCTGTTTTCTTGTTACTAGACTAATCTTAAAATTTATAGGAATCATAACCAAAAGATCATTATATTTCCTTTAAAGTCTGAGAGATTGTGCCTCCAAACACTAGATTTTTAAGTCATTTAAAGTCATATGAGATCTGTTGTTACCAAATAATAAAGTTTCCTCTTTCTGTTTAAGCAACTACCTAAGTAAAAACTCACACCATGACTGTCAAAATGCCTGGAAAGCAGATCCCTAGTCCAGACGCTATGCCCAAATGAACAAAAGGAGAAGCCCAATAATGTATGCTTTGGAACCCCCCTCATTGAGAAATTCTGATGGACTTGTAAGTTGGACATTTAATTCACCCTGTTCTTCTCCTGGTTCCCTGCCTAGAAAATGTACCTAGCTACTCTCTCCTTCACAGGCACCAGTCAAGGATTTTGTTCTCTCTGTAACTATACTTTTGGGGGTCTTTTAGATAGATCCACTGAGCAGGGGTACCACAGTCACTATCCCCTATGCCCCTTTTCAGCATGGAAGAAGTCAGAACAGTCATTGCCCCGATTCCCTAGTGGCAATTGGGGTAACCTCCTCAGAGGGTAATGTTATAAAAGTAGGGTCTAAAAGTTGGCGAGGAAGTTTAGGGTCAAGACCCCCCAAAGAGCCAGTTTCTTTCTTAGTTGAGAGCTGAAGACTTCCTAGATCTGCCAGTAAACTTATCCTTCTGTGTGGGAAAATCCAGCTTAAATTGCAGGCTAGCTTCCAGCTAACATGCCTCAGGGCACCACATGGCTGAGGGTCTGACCCCACCCCACGGAGGAGCAAACAACATGGCCATGATGCTGGGTGGGGCAATGGTGTGCAGTGGTGCCAATTTGGGGGACTTATGATTGGTCCTGGGAACTGACATCATTTAGTTTAGCAAAGCAGGCTGTAGCAAGGAATAAATTTGAATTTCATTGTAACATCATCATGGAATTCCCAGCCATTATTTTTTAATTAATTATTGTGTACATACATGCTAAGGTAGGCCTCCATTTCATTTGGGTGGCCAGTGGGTTGGAAAAAGGTTCCCCTCTCGGACCACCAATCTGGGTAGCTGGTGCTGTGAGTGGACACTGGTTGAAGGGAGGCCATCAGCCATCAGCCTGAAATTCCTGTCCAGGGTTCAGCAGTATCTGGGCAGGTGGAAAGTCACAGTGAAGAGTGGAACATGTGTCTTGTGGGTCCAGTCTAAGGGCCTGAGTTGGAAGTATCACTCAGGCCAGGCTACAGGAAGTAGCCAGCTGGCCTCTGAGCCGAGGGGTCAGCTCCCCACAGTGTCCATGAAGTGAGCACTGTGTTCCCACTCCCCTTAGCAGGGCCGCATGGTCCCTGTTCACCATAAAAAGAAAGCTTCTTATACTTCTGGTTGGTCTGAAAAAAAAAAAAAAACACCTTACAGGAATCATTTATTACTCCCCCAACATGTTACCCATAATAAATAACACATTTGCATAGTAAAAGAACACTTTAAAATTAAATAATCACTTTTAAAATACAGATTTTTATCCATATCATGTATTTAACTGTCATAACAGTGATGGGAATCAATTTTATTTTCCATGTTTTATAAGGCTACAGCAAAACTTGTCCCCTGAAAGTGCTTTTTAAAATTTTTTTCCATTTTTTTCTTTTTTTTATTATATTTTTTTTGTATAAGATGAAAGTGGTTTTTGAAAGATCTTTCAACTTAAATTCTCCTCTGTTTTCTCTCCTCCTCCTCCTCCTCCTCCTCCTCCTCCTCCTCCTCCTCCTCCTCCATGGTTTAAGGTAACCGGTTGCTGAATTCAACATTAGGGATGTGACTGAGAAGCTGTAGAAAATGAATTTTGTGTCTTAGAAAGCAAGCAAGCATCTATTTACTCGTGCTTTTTCCCCTGCTATGCCTTCATGCACAGCATCCCCAGCTACGGCTTGACCAAGCAGTTAACTATAGGACAGGAAGTGAGGTGCTGTCAGTTTACACCAGCATGAGGCTGGAATGAGCCCACAAGCTATTGTCTCTATAGCAGGAACAGAAATAAAGAACAGGCAGGGCCAGAGTCTCTGGAGTGCAATGTCAGATCGGTTCCTTACAGAGGAGCAACAGCAGATGAAAGCAGGAGAGGAAGTCCAAAAAAGGCAAGAAACGTTACGAACGAGACAAATACAAATACAAAGATGATAAAAACAGTCTAACTAACACCACATGTTCTTTCTCATTAATGGAGACACAAAAAGTTAATCATTAGAGAAGCAGAGACTAAAGTAGAGGTCATTACAGGCTTGGAAGAGGAGAGGAGGAGAGTAGAAAAAGGCAAACAAGTACACCACTGTGCAGAGGGGGAGGAGGCCTAATGCTCTGCAGCACAGTGCATTAATTGTTGCCTGAAATAATTAATTGCTTCAAAATAACTAGAGGAGAAGAGTCTGGAGATTTCTAACACATAGAGATGATGCTGGAGGAGAGGCAAATGCTAACTACTCGAATTTGATTACCACATATTGCAGACATATGTAAAATTAGAGTTGAATTCATAAGTACACGCAAATGAGTCAATTAAAAATAAAAATCATAGCCAGGCACGGTGGCACATGCCTTTAATCCCAGCACTCAGGAGGCAGAGGCAGGCGGATCTCTGTGAGTTCAGGGCCAGCCTGGTTTACAGAGTGAGCTCCAGGTCAGCTGGGACTAGAATGGAGACCTTGTCTCAAAAATACCAAAAAATTAATAAAATAAAATAAAAATCATGTCTACTCTCAGCTGGTCTGCCTGAGACCCCCTGAACACAGACCTTAGTCCCCCATGTTACCATAATTCTGATCCTACAAGATGAAATATATTATCATGAATCAGGAAAAGCATTCTAAACCACAGGGACAAGTGTGTATTGGGGAAAGGGAACTGTCACAGAAAGAAGAAAGAGGCTCATAGAACCACTAGAATAGATGATGAAAACTTCAGTTTTCCTTAAAGAAGTTAGGGGCAAACAAGATCTCTGCTATTGAAGAGGGGAATATGTTTACAAACCAAGTTCAGGGTCTCTGGCAGCAAATATGTTCACCATTATGGCATACTGAGAGAAAGCAGCTGACAGATGCTCCCCAGTATCCTAAACCAGCTGGGTGTAGCCAGGTGGACTAGTTTAAGGAGGCTGGCTGGGGTTGGGTCCAAACAATCTGTAGGTGGAAAAAGCACCCCAAGATGCTGGAGAGGATGGTGATGATGAAGTTCCAGATCCGTGGAGAATTTTGATAAGGCCAAAGGAACAGAGGCAATTTCAGAAAAAGATAAAATGATATTATTGGGAGCCACATTTTCAAACATTCTTTTGTTTATTGGGTCTGCTGGAATCCAGATTTCTGATATTTTTAAACTCAAGCCTCCAAGACGTTTCATCTCTTTTAAGACTTTTGCGTAAACACAGTTTATTCTTTGTAGAAAATTAAGCTGAAGAAGTCTGGGAATAAAGTTTGTAAAAAATAAAATTCTTTGTGTGGTAAAAAAAAAATAAATAAAAGGGCTTGAGAGATGGCTCAGCAGTTAAGAGCACTGGCTGCTCTTGCAAAGATCAGGGTTCAATTCTCAGAACCTACATGGTGGCTAACAACTGTCCCTAATTCTAGTTTCAGGGGATCAGACACAATCTTCTGACCTCCGCAGGCATTGTACAACATGCTAAACCTACATACATGCAGGCAATACACTCATACATAGAAAATAATAAATAAATAAATAAGTTCTTACTATGTCAATAAGTCAGTAATGAGAGGTTAGACATATTAGTTAATAAACAGGAATGATTAGATTAAATTTAAAACATTCAAATTCACATCTAAAAAGATAAAGGTATAGGATAGCTTAAAGGATGGAATGGTATATACCAAGCAGATGTTTACCCAAACAAAATTCATAATTATCTAGTACACACCATAGGCTTTCAGATAAAATGCTGTCAATAAGGGTGTTAGAAGACCCTTAAATAATAATATACTAAAATTGCCAGAAAGATATAGGGAGTCTAAACTTGTATGTCTCTATTAAAATATCTTGAATATATAAACAAAATTGGATAGAACCTCAGGAAAATCAGATCACTGTAAATAGTAAAAAGATTAGTACATCTGTATTATCCTCTCCAAAAGAAAAACAAAATTACTAAAATACAGAAATCTTGAGAGCAACACAAACAGGCTTCACCAAGTTTGACCTATCTCAAACTTTGATAGAATATTTTTTTTTCTTAAGCACATGAGACATTTACAAAACTAAAACAAAGAACCAGCATGAACTGACACGCACATGTCAGTAGACCTCCAAAGAATTTGGGTTGCTTGGTTTTGGGGACACTGATATGTAACCTGAATCTCCCAGGCCTTCAGAAGTCTTGGAACCTTTACCCCGAACAACAACTGTGCAGGTAACTCCATGTGGGGAAAGCCTGGAGTGTCCGAGTGCGTCTTCTAGATCAGGGTTGATGGTGTTGAGGAAGGATAAATAGGCTCCGCGGACAGCCGACTTGTGAGCTGAAGAGCTCCTCCCAACAGTGCTTAATTCTAATTGCAAACCCTTCCTTTGTAGAAAAGGCGAGGTAGGAATCGGGATTGGAGCGAATAGGCTAGGGCCGGAGAGGATTCAGTTATCAGTGGGTTTCAGTGCTCGGCTTCTAGTCTAAGAGGAGTTACTGGAAATCTAGCTGTACCAAAGTGAAGAGATGTTTAGTTTATTAGAGAGGGATGAAAAATGTTTAGATGTTGAACTATGTCAGCAGAGGTCAGATAATATGAGTTAATGTGAAACTAACCAACTCAGCAAATGGCTGTTTCATGCTGTGTCTACAATTTAGGGCCATTTCTTCCAGGTGGTATGTGCTGTGAGTGCAGCCACATGCAATTTTAATTTTCTGGATAATATCCTCATTTTGGTTCTTTTTGCTGCTTTTCTTGTTACCCAGTCTTTATAGTTGATGCAGTGCTTTAAGTTTTATCCTTCACATTTCAGTTCTTCCCTCAGTGATGTATGGATACACACACACACACACACACACACAAACACACACACACACACACATCATGATCCTTCTTTGATAATTCTTTTAAGAAGGGCTGATGGGTCTGGAGAATATTAAGTGCTGGTTGGACACTAAACTTTACTACTGACATTACCTATTAAGTATTGCTGGAGGAAATAACAAAATGGCAGCTTTTAAGAGCCCATTTGTGACTCATAAAATATGGGTTAAAACCTCCCACTTTATTACACTTTTACTTGTGTAATTATTACTGTGAGTGATAGAAGAGAGCAGGGCAGTCAAGAATCAGCTCTCGAACAAAGAGCCACAGATTCTCTAACAATGATCCAGACCCTATCCTGGAAGACTATCTACAAACATCTGGAGCTTGCTGAGACAGAAGATAATCAGAGCAAATGAAAGACAGACAAGCAAAAGACAGCCCTTTCATTGCATGCAATGAAGTTGCTGTTAGGGTGTAAGGAACTTTGGTATGCAAATGTATTAGTCCCAGTTCTGATGAATCTCAAGTAGTCAGTGCATGTTAACTAACACTAATCATCATGGTTTTATCATAACTAATTATGACCATTGTTTTCTTATACATGGTCCATCGATGATGATCTAGTGGGAAGTCTGATGTGGGTTGTTTGTGAAGCTTATTTGACCAGTAGTCTTGCTATTTCCAGACCCCTCCCCTCATTTTGATATATGCCCAAATTATTAATCATGACTGACTCTCCATAGTAAAAGCCTGCTCTCATTCACTCTAACTGGGGGTAGATTACAGAAATACTGTGTGAATGCCCACCAATTTCACAGTGTCGTCGTCTTTTAGTTGTAAGAATAAGCCATGGTTCCTGATTCCCAGTATTTATGATGTAATATAGCACACAGACACAGAAACAAATACTGCTGTACAGCAAAGAGAGCTAAAAAGGATTTGCATGAAGAAGGGACGCATGCCTGGATTAAGATTCAGATTTAAATTAAACCAATATTTAACCAATAAACTACTGGATTTCAGGCTCTTTCCTCAGCAATCACTGCTGTTTGGTATTGAACCAATCACCCACAGCTCTAAATTGGAACATTACTTACTGTGATGTGCAGTAATCACTTTAAAATCCCATTGCAATAGTGTTATTTAAGACAGTTCTGTCTATGTTTCAAGCCAGGAGAAAAGATAAAAAGATCTTGAAAAAAATCTGTATTGCTGCTTCATAGAATTACCTCTCCTAATTCCTCCAAGGTGTTGTATTGTCATCCATTTGTTCACTTCGTTGACTCAGTCAACAAATGTTTATTAAGCTATTATGCACCCCAAACTGTGCATTGAGGATTCACAGATAAATAAGCTGCATCCTCCATATTCAAGATGTTTACAGTGAAAACAATAGTATATCAATGGAAATAGCACTATTAAGTGTTGGATTCCAAGACTGAGGAAGGTAGTGGTTCACCTGTTGTTTCCCTTGAATTAGCTCTACTACGTCTCTGGGAAGATGGGGAGTTGATGCAGGTCAACGGTGTCGCCTGCTGTGATCTCCAATTTTTTTTTTTGGTCTTTTCAAGACAGGGTCTCCCTGTAGCCCCAGCTGTCCTGGAACTCACTCTGTAGACCAGGCTGGCCTTGAACTCACAAAGATCCGCCTGCCTCTGCCTCCCAAGTGCTAGGATTAAAGGCGTGCACCACCACGCCCAGCTCCAATTTTCTACTGTATGCACAGGACGCCCCTGTGCCGAGTAAGGGCTCACAGTCTCACTCTCCTTTTGTTTGTTATCCACTCCCTCGAGTATTAATCACCGCTAACTTGAGAATTTGCCTTTCCCAAGGTCAGAGTGTTTATAGGGACACTTTGAGGAAGGCATCACTTGGATACAACATAACGAATGACAGTGATAGAGGGCTATAGTTAGGGTTTTCCTGGCAGGCTCTGCCTGTCCCACCATAGATGGTCTTGCATTGCATAGTGAAAAAGAATGGACCCTGGAAACTGACAGACTCCCTCCTATTCCTAGTCCCCCCACCCCTTTTCCAACAATTTCATTTTAAAATTCGTGTTTTTTCTTGAGACCTGCAGAGTTTAACCAGGATCGTCTACATGACTCTGAGTCTGGAACTGTCTCTTGGAGCTTGGTGGGCCCTTCCCAAGAATTCATCATCGGGAAGGAGTAGAGCCTTATGGGTCCCTCCTTGAGCCATGTTGGACTGTGGATGGGCACAGTCTTCTACAGGCTCGTTGTGGCTATCTCATTAGAACTGAGCTCTGACATTTCCTTCTGCAAAACCCAGGTGGTCCTGGGTAAGTCACTTAGTCTCCTTTAGTCCATTTCCTCATTATTACATGAGACTAAGGATAGCCATTTCAGAGCCACCGTGCAAATCAAATGAGATCAGCATTTATAGATTGCCTAGTGAGATGTTGTGTGTTGTGGGTGATAACAAGTTATAATGTGGAGAGAACAACCACAGATAAGGCTAATAACTAAAGCCACGATGATTGTTCTGCTTTGGTTTCTGTTGCTGTGATGAACACTGTGGCCCACAGCAACGTGGAGTGGAAAGGGTTTGTCTTAGCTTGCAGGTTATAGGCCATAATGAGGGACCCAAGGCTGGGAGCACAAAGCAGGAACTGGAAGCTGAAACTGTGGCTGGGTGCTGCTTCACTGCTTCTCCCTCTGGCTTGCTCAGCAACCTTTCTTCTGTAGCCCAGGCCTGCCTGCCTCGGGGTGGTAACACCCACCGTGGGCCCTCCCACACCAATGGGCAGTTAAGAAGATTCCTCACAGGCGTGGTGACAGGACAGACTGGTTTTGGAGAATTCCTCACAGGCATGGTGATAGGCCAGTCTGGTTTGGGAGATTCTTCAGTTGAGGCTCTCTCTTCCCAGGTGATTCTGTGTGTCAAGATGACGGTTGATGATAACCTTGACAGTAACGGGCTACAGAGGGGGAAAGTCCAGGGAAAGAAGGGTGAGTTGTGATTTTTTTAAAATTTTATTTATTTTTTTTATATGTGTATGAATGTACTGTCTGCATGTCGGTTTGTGCACCCGTGTAGTGCAATGCCGCGGAGGTCAGAAGAGGGTCTCGGATTCCCCTGGAACTGGAGTTCTCCTGGAATTGGAGGTACAGACGGTTCTCAGCCGCCATGTGGGTGCTGGGGATCGAACTCGGCTCCTCTGCAAGAGCAGTCGGTGCTCTTAACTGCTAGGCTATCTCTCCAGCCCGAGTTGTGATTTTTAAAAATAGGGCAATTAGTGAGTTAGTGGAAGGGATGCCTGACTAAAGGCACAGAATAAGTGAGTCCCAGTGAAGTCTGTGGGAAGGTCCCAGGAAGAAGAAAAAACCAATCCAAAGTCTGGGTCTTCTTAATATAGGAATATCAGCATAGAGAAGACGGAAGGAGAGAGAGAGAGAGAGAGAGAGAGAGAGAGAGAGAGAGAGAGAGAGAGAGAGAGGAAGATGGAGAAGAACCATAGCAATCCATGAGACAGGATGATGCAGGTGACTCAGGCCCTCATTGGGATTTATAAGACATTAGCTTTTACCTAAGGGAGAGGCATCTATGGATGTTCTGTGGAGAAGAGCAATATGATCTGCCTTACATTTGAAAGGAATCATTCCAGGTAATGTGATCAGATTAGTATAGACTGAGCATCTTTATCTGAAATTCTTGGACCAGAAACATTTTGGATTTCAGACTTTCTTTTGGATCTTAATATACATGAATACACGCAGTGACACATCTTGAGGATGAGACTCATGTCCACTTGAAATTCCTTCATGTTTCACATATAACTTATATATGTAGCCCAAAGATAATTTTATGCGATAGTTTTTACCACAAACCTCACATGAAATTAGGTATAGAATTTTCCTTGTGGTATATTGACACTCAAAAAGATGTGAATTTGGTAAAAATCACCAATCTAAATGCCTGAAAACGTACAACTTTTGGCTGTGCAGGATGGACTGGGAAATGCCAGCAGAGAGGCTGACCCATCTGAACATTAAAGAAAGCGGAACCTTAGACTGCCTGAGTCACAGACACTGAGCATCTCTCTGAATTCTATTTGGGATAACTGTTTATAATGGGCCCTAATGAAGTTTACCTTCCAGATACTGAGAAACCTTCCTACCTCTCCCCTTTATAGGAAAAAGAAAAACATGATGGTACTGAAATCATTCCCTAACTGTAAATTAGAGCCAACTGTTATAGTGGTAATTTCTTATAAAACAGGTATAACTACCCTTTTTTAATTGACTGATAGGCATAGGAACTGTGAAAGGATAATTCTCTATCTAGAGCCAAATTTAATAGTAAAGTCTTTATAAGCTGTGTAATTAAGCAAAATATATTAGTACAGGAAAGCTCTGTCATCAGTAATGAATTATTCTGCCTAGGAGATGTTTGCTAGGGGATTCAACCCCCCCCCCAAAAAAAAATTATAAAGGCCTTTTGACTCTAAGTGGGATATATGCAAGGAGAAAGGCAGTAAGTCCCTATTGTCGAAGACCTGGTGTGAGCATGAAAAAACGTTATGAGACGTCACTTGCTAACATACAACTGGCCTCTGAAATGCCAGAGAGTGTTACCAAAGGCCACTAAAGCAATACAGCAAAATATTGGTCTACTTGAGACAAGCAAGTCTCCTCTGTCAGTATCAGCTGCACCTCAACTGCCTGGAGATACTGTGCAACAGTAGCAGCCATGTGTCTATATATATCCCAGATCTAATTGGCTATTAGGTCTCTCCTTGGAGGAATAACTCACAGCGGATGCCACAAGCTTATGTCCTCTGGTGGTTAGGAGATGTTATAAGCCACAATAAGAACTTTTCACCCTTTTTAGAGAAACCACAGTTTGTGGATTAGCATACCATCCAAGTATCTGTGTCTATGCTCACAGCTTAGCTTGCCATAATAATTAGTACTGCTTAAATACCTGTATATCCAATTGCTTGTGCTTTGTTAGTATGACTAAAAAGGTATCATTGGATAAGCTGTCAACCCAAGAAGGGAAACCTTGAACAGAGTCCAAAATGACAACTCCAAAGAAAGTAGACTGTTTTCTTCTCGCCCACTTGTGCCCCTTTCCCAAAGCCTAGGGAACAATTTGTGGAAGAGGAGGCATGGTAGAATGTAAGGGCTGCTGAGAGATAGGGGTGAATCATGAGACTACAGCAATATAGACTGGACTCCTAATTGATCAACATGCCTGTGCATACAAGCATCACCAACTGGACTCTGGGAACCATGGGTTGTTCAATATTTGGACAAAGATACTTGCAAAATGCACCAATTACCTAATTGTATGGCAGACTGAGTAACATCAATGTTATCTGAAAACAACTGTGTTATTATATTGTAGAATCCCTTAACAATAAACAAATAAAAGAGGAAAAAAAAAAGAAAAAAAAGATGTGAATTTGGAGCATATCAGATTTTGACTTTTTCAGGTTGAGGGTGCTCAGCTCTACCAGCAGATGATAATGGAGGAGTCTAGGTTGCAGATGGCTTTTCTGTTCTAGAGATTACCCGTTGGCTACTTACCTGCAGAAACCCCCTTCAGTGTTGCAGCTGTGGAGAAAATACTCTTACCTATTTTGCTCTCAATCACTTTGGAGCCTAAAGGCAAGTTTCTCAGAACTGCATTAGGAGTTTCCTTGGTAATATGTTGACCTAACAGTGGGCAGTTCACGTGGCTGTGCATAAAGGCACATCTTTCCCCTGGAGTCATGTTCCCTGGACTTTCCATGGAATCACTCATAAGGGATAGACTGAGTTGCCAAGACAGGGATTACCAACAGGACTAAGAGCTGGTAATGGGCTCGGAAAGAAGAAAGAAACAGAGAAAACTAAAAGTGATGCAGTCATAGATTAAAGCATTGGGATGAGGTATGGTTGAAAAGCATTCTGCATTTTTAAATTAAAAATGATTTATTCATTTTATTTTATGTGTATGAATATTTTACCTGTATGTGTGTAAGTACATCATGCATACACAGTGCCTGAGGAGGTCAGAACAGGGGTCAGGTCCCCTGTGATTGTGAACTGCCATGTGGGTGCTGGGAACTGAATCCTGGTTTCCTGAAGCAGCAAGTGCTTTTAAGCACTGAGCCATTTCTCCAGATCTAGAAAAGGCTGTTTCTAAAAGTTATGAAGAGTGCTTTTTCTGAAGACTGAAGATTTTGAAACAACATAATTACAACATCTGTTTATGAAAATTTTAATTGTTTCAGGTTTGGCTGATACAAAAAAAGCTACTATAAAAATTTCTGTACAGATCTTTGTGTGTGATAGTGAAGAGCTGGAACCAACCCAAATGCCCCTCAGCAGATGAGTGGATAACAAAAATGTGGTACATCTATATGAGGGAGTTTCTATGCAGTGGTAAAGAAAGATGACATCATGAACTTTGCTGGTAAATGGATGGAACTTGAAGCCATTATGCTAAGCAACACAGTCCCAAAAAAACAAACGGGGATGGTTTCCCTCATTTGTGGATGCTAGTACCAAATCCCCCAATTGAAAGGCAAGCTGAGCAATGTTATGGTTATATTTCTTTCTATCTGAAAGCAACTGTGATATTATAGTGTGACTCTCTTAATGAGTCCTAGAATTAACTTACCACTTACTTTCAGACATGGTAATTAATGTATATGGGTGGAAGTTATATATTCATATTTTAGAGTAATATAAAATTAAAGAGAAAAATGTGAACTCTTAAACATATATCGGAATTAACCTACAGCTTATTCTTGGAGGACATAATTCTGGCACATATATGATGTTTATTTATACAGGCATATTTTGGAGCAAATACAATTGGGAGGGACCACAACAACATAAAGATTGGGTCAAAGAATGGAATGATATAGTTAAATTCTGCCCCAAACAATAAATCTTTGCAGAGGAAAACTTTAAAAAGACCGAGAGAAAGATACAGGACCTGTATGGCAAAACGCAGGAACTGGGGTGGGGTGGGGGGGAAGGAAAAGGGGAATATGTCTAAACTGAACTGAAAAATGAAATACACAAAATGCCAATAAAAGTATTATATTAAAATTTTTTCGAGTGTGTGTGTGTGTATGTACATGTGTGTGTGTGTGTATGTGTGTGTGTGTGCATGCACTTGCTTAAGATAAATATATCTGGGATGAATGACTAAGGATGGAATTGTTAGGTTTTATGATACGTGTTTAAAATTGTCAATATTGTCCAAACTGATTATACAAGTTTATATCCTTCTCTTGATACATGAATGGTCCAGTGCATCCACACCCTTACCAGCACTTGGTAGGCTGAGACTTTTTAATTTTAGTCATTCTCATGGAAGTGCAGTGAGACCTTATTTTCATTTTAATTGTAATTGTCCTAATGACATAGGCCAATTTTGTACTTGTCATTTGTACATTTTCTTTGATAAAATATTTGTTTAGTACTTAAATAATTTAGTAGCTGAATTGTTTGACTCTAAGAATTCCTCATATGTTTTACATACGTGTCTGTTTTTGCATGCAGTATATGCTTTTCAAAAATTTTTCCCCAAGATGAGGCTTGCCTTTCATTTTTATTATAGTATCTTTTTTTTAAAATTTTTTTATTTCTGTATGTGTATGAATGTACTGTCTGCATGCAAGCTTGTGCACCCGTGTCGTGCAATGCCGCAGAGGTCAGAAGAGGGTGTCAGATTCCCCTGGAACTGGAGTTCTCCTGGAATTGGAGTTTCAGACGGTTCTCGGCCGCCATGTGGGTGCTGGGGATCGAACCCGGGTCCTCTGCAAGAGCGGTCGGCGCTCTTAACCGCTAGGCCATTTCTCCAGTCCTTATTATAGTATCTTTTGAAGAACTAAAATTTAATTTTAATGAAATTTTATTCATTGTTTTGCTTTATAGTTTTTGCTATTTTTCTATAATACATAAGTAATCTTTTTATAGTCAAGATCATGAAATTTTTTTCCAATAAAGAATTCCTGTAATTTTAACCATTACATTTAACTCCATGATTCACTTTTAATTTTCATTCTATAAATGATTGCTTAGTAAAAAAAATTTAAAAGATCTAAACAAATGTAAAGATATACCATATCCATGCGTCAAAAGACTCAACATTTTTTGTCCTTTCTCCTCTAGTTAACTTAGAAATTCAACGGGAAATCAATTGATTTCCCACAGTCCTTTTTATAGAAATTTACAAGCTGCTTTTAAAATTTATGTGGCACTAGGAAGTACTTAAAATAGACAAAAAAATTGGAAAAGAATAAATTTGGACAAATTTTAATACCTAATACCAAGAAGACTTAGAATAAAGTTATAATTATCAAGAGGGTGCAAAACTGGCATATAGATGAACAAATTAATAAAGCAGAAGATAAAATCCAGAAATCAACCCACATATTTTATCAGTTAGTATTTAACAAATGTGCCAAAGCCATTTAGTGGGGGTATATAATCTTTTCAGCAAATGGTGCTGGAGTAATTAGATATTCATAAGCAACAAAGCAAACCTTTGGGATGTGGACATTTTATTTATCTTTTAAAATTTATTATTTTTTATGTGTATGAGTGTACTGTCTGTGTGTAGGTTGGTGCACCCGTGTCGTGCAATGCCACGGAGGTCAGAAGAAGGCACCAGATTCCCCTGGAACTGGACTTAAAGATGGTTCTTAGCTGCCATGTGGGTGCTGGGAATCAAACTCAGGTCTTCTGCAAGAGCAGTTGGCGCTCTTAACCACTGAGCCATCTCTCCAGTCCCCAGTGGATATTTTAATGAATATTATCTGATAATATATCATGACTTGAAAAGAATTTTGAAGTAACAAGTGATGAGAAATAATATTTCCATTATTTAAAAAAGTGAAAAATGAGTCAGCGACTGACTGAGGAAGGCCCACGGGAAAGCTCGCGTGGAGGATGGTCAGTGCCGGAAGCAGGAAGGCCCACGGGAAAGCTCGCGTGGAGGATGGTCAGTGTCGGAAGCAGGAAGGCCCACGGGAAGGCTCGCGTGGAGGATGGTCAGTGCCGGAAGCAGGAAGGCCCACGGAAAGGCTCGCGCGGAGGATGGTCAGTGCCGGAAGCAAGCGCTGTTCTGCAGGGCCTGCCTTGCCTCCTACAGAAATATGCAGGACATCCACTACAGCTCCAATATAGAAAGAATGGAAACAGCCAGCAATCACATGCTTTTTCCTTCTGTCTGCCCAGGCAAACCAATTTATAAATGCATTTTCTAATATATAATAAAGAGCAAGATCAGGTTGCTTTCAAAGATCCTAACAAGTCCATGCAGCAAACTCTTTGCATCACTTTATTTACCTCTCTTGAGTTTAGGTGGAGCCTGCATTAGGAAATACTACGAAACTAGGGTAAGAAGCTGAAAGATTTACTAGGTAAAAAGGAACTCACTTATTTACACTAATTCCTTCATTACTACTTTTATTTAATGCTCCATTCTCTGGCTTCTGTTCGTGTAGTGAAATAATAAAAACATTTTCACTCCTTTTCTGATTTAAACTGTGGATTTATTAGAGCCTTGCCACGTTCCACACCAGTAGATGGCATTGTTATTCTTGTTTTTATTTTAATAGTCTTAGGTTCATGATAAATGTAATGCCTATGTAGCTCCTGGAGTCCAAGTTCAAGATGACCAATTTCTGGTGTCCATAGAAAGGGGAAACACATGCTCAAAAGAGGGGTAAAAATGCGAAAGTTGGAGAACCGTAATGTGGAAAAAGGTTTTGGTTGATTCTTGACTTTTTGCTTTACTGGCTAGGATCCAGCTGCAAAGGTGGTCCTGCAAAGCCCCCACCTCTCCAGGGCAGCCCAGTTCAGATTGGCTCTCTGCCACTTCTGGTGTGGACTCTGGCTTTCCTGCTGTCTCTGCTCCCTGTCGCTCTGCCCAGGATGGCTTCTGGGTAAAGGAAAGAGACCTCGTTCCCGGGAGCACAATGAGTCCGTGGACCATTTGGGAGATGGCCCAGATTCACCCAGCTGCTGTGGTCTCCATGACGCTGCTGCTGAGATCTGTTCTATAGCGTGTCAAGGATTTCTGTCCTAGACTATAGGTCCTGAGTATGCGGATCCTGGCCACAGCCTTCATCCTATTCTTCCTTAGCTATCAATGCCATAGGCTCTGGCTCAGGGCCCCCTTACCCTGAACCGGAAAAGCTGTGGTTTGCTACTTTTGATGCCATCTAGTTCCTCTACTGAGAGCAGCTGTAAATGTCTGTTCTTTAAATTTTTTTATTATTTTTATCTTATGTGTATGAGTGTATTTTCTGCATGTATGTAAGTGCACCAGTGTCGTGCAGAGGTCAGAATAGGGTGTTAGATTCTCCTGGAACTGGTTTTACAAACAGTTGTTAGCCTGTGGATTCTGGGAACTGAACCCAGTCCTCCTCAAGAGCAGCCAGTGCTCTTAACTGCTGAGCCATCTCTCCAGCCCCATAAATGTCTATTCTGTCACATATTCCATCTGGAGCATAAGCAATCTTAGGATAACCATATTTACTTGCTGCCTGTATGTGCTGTGATTACCATGTTATGGGTTGTGGCCTAAGACAAAGTAGCATCTTTCTGAATTCCAAGTGAGAAATATACCCTAAAGCCCCTTTCTGCACGATACCCTTCCATCTCTTTGGGAAGGGCTACATATATACAAGGTCTCCATGAGTCACAACGCCTGCTCTCCTTCTCTCTCCCTTGAATTTTTCTTCCTTTTCATATGTACTCAGAAAGGCCACTTCTTCCCATTGGCTCTATTAAAAGCTTCCCTTGATTTCTTCTCTGCTCTGCATTAGATCAATGTTCTCAACAGTGTCATGGCCCAAGTTCTACTTTATGTAACAGATATTTTGTGATATCTACTTGACTATAAATATTAAACCAATACTTTGACTTTATTATAAAAGAGAAATAAGAGGAAAATATTTTTTTCTAAACCAATGTTTGACGCATATGTAGAATCACCATGAATCCTAGAGCTGTAAGCACAAGCTGATGTGAATGTCTCATTGTTTACTGGAATTCCATGAGAGGTATGATTTTTCAAAAATCGAGACTTTCACTCTTATTGTGATACTGTAAGAATTCTTTGATCTTTTATTATTTATTTATTTATTTATTTATTTATTTATTTATTTATTTGTATTTTTGAGACAGGGTCTCCCTTTAGTCCAAGCTGGCCTGGAGCTTGCTCTATAGACCAGGCTGGCCTTGAACTCACAGAGATCGGCCTGCCTCTGCTTCCCGAGTGCTAGGATTAAAGGCATGCATCACCATGCCCGGCTGCTCTTTTATTTGGAAATAAGTATCTGAATAATTTTTTGGATTATTGTTGGTGCAAATCAATTTATGAAGGCTTGGCTGCGCTTGAATGAGTGACACATGAATTACTAAACCTGCGAATCTATAAGGTGGAGCTCTTATTAAAACTACAGCCACCTCAAGAGTCCTAGGGAGAGAAGCTTTTCAGTTATGCCCTAAACTCCTTCAAGGATTCGAGGGGGCTACAGTGTTCCTTGATTTCCTATTTCATTTTTGTTGTTGGGCTTTGATACTGCATTTTCTGTTTTTTCTTCATATGAATATTTTCTTTTTTTCTTTTTTTTTATTTATTTCCGTATGTGTATGAATGTACTGTCTGCATGCAAGTTTGTGCACCCGTGTTGTGCAATGCCACGGAGGTCAGAAGAGGGTGTCGGATTCCCCTGGAACTGGAGTTCTCCTGGAACTGGAGTCTCAGACGGTTCTCTGCCGCCATGTGGGTGCTGGGGATCGAACCCGGGTCCTGTGCAAGAGCGGCTGGCACTCTTAACTGCTAGGCCATCTCTCCAGCCCCCATATGAATATTTTCATTGCTAAGTCTCCAAATACTAACGTAGAACAATCCATGTTGCCTAAAACCAGATAAAATAACTCAAACATGTAGAACAGAACTAGAAACAGTTTTATCTTCTTCTTTTGCTATAGAAAGTCTTGTTTAAGGGGTAAGGATATTCGTGTTTTCTTTGGAAAATTAGAAAAAAATTCTGTGTCGAGAGAAAATTTTATGATCTAATCCTGTTTATTTGAGTTCTTCCGATCTACCTAAATGTTATCCTTTCTAAATCAAGAAAAGAACATTCAGGGTAATGGTTGAGTTGTGAATGATAAAATCTATATGTGTATTAAGGAGAGAATGCATATGTAGCAATTGACTTAACAAGGTGTGCGGCCTTGTGCACATTTATGTCTGAGATTCAAATCAATCCCTTAACAGGCAAGATTCTTTAATATAAATGAGAAATAGGCTTTATCCTACCATAATGACCTGCAGCTTCTCACACATGACTCTCCACAGACCGATCACTCCACAGAAAGGTTGGCCAGCTCAGTGAAGCCGTTATCTTTTATTTATGCAGATCAGATCATGACAATTGTAGGAATTCTTTTTCTCCCCTTCTTTTCAAAATCCTCCCGATATTATCCTCCTTTCTGTTTCTGCATGGCAACTCCCCAAACAAGCATTTTCATGACTTTCCAAGTCATTGAATAAAAATATTAGAGTATAATTTTGTTAGCTTATATTATTCCACAAAGAAAACTGTTTTAATTTTGGAGGCTACTAGATAAAGGAAGAAGAGAAAATTTCTTATTTTTTAAAACCACACAGGAATCGATGTACTGTGCCAACACACTAACCAGCACCAAATCCCAACGGTTTACACTTTCATTATTTAACATGCCCTCTGGAGTTTTGGATGCGGCTCAGAAAAGGAAACTTAAACAAATTTCTTACATATGACCTTAATTTCAATGGATTTGCTTTAAAAAGCCTCAGCTTTCTTCTTTTTAGGGTTCCCATTAGTCAATATTAGCTACATATTCATGAGTGAGAATTTAAATAGAACACTTTTTAGAAAAAAAAATGTAGTGGAGATTTTGTTTCTTGTGCGTGTGCTTCCAGTGATCCTGTCCTCTGGGGAGGGGTGGTATTCAGCCAGCGGAAGTTAAAAGAAACAGAGAAGAATATTATTTTTGAATATGGCAGTTTAGATTTCATTGCATACTACTTTTGTTTTTTTTTTTTCCTCCTGTTCTTTCTAGCTTTCATCTGAGCCAAGTAGCAAACAAGCAGCCCACAGAGAGATCAGGCAAGATCTAGGTAGGAAGACTTCCCAGCTGATTCAGGGTACTGCTGAATCCACATGACACCTTACTCCTGCACTTCATCCACGAACATATTATTGAATGCCAATTAGGTTTCTGCTACCACACTAGATATTGCAGCAGATATAATAACCAAATACTAGAGTTGCTTTTATTCATCCATGCGCTAAATATTTGCTATGCATTGGCAAAGCAGTCCCTGTGGTCTTTCCAGTCTGGTGTAGAAGACAACTTGAGTAAGTGGTGGTGGATGTCACAGAGCAAGCAGAGGCTACTACTGTTATAAAAGTAGAAGTGCTGTGTGCTATGGGAGTGTTAACCATTCACAAGTACTGTGTATGTGCAGAGACCAGCAAAATTTCTCTGAGCAATAAATTTTCTGTTGAGATTGAAGCTACAGACCAAGTTAGACCTTGGGATGGGAAGGAACTCACAGCATACCAGGATAATACATGACACACAAGAAGGCAGAGTCCACAGAGGAACTCAAAGAAAACTGAAGAAAGATTCAATTCCTTTTTCTACTGGAGATAGTGAGGTCAGAGGACTGCTCCTAAGTGGCTGTCTGTGGCAGTCTTCAGTGACAGAAGAAGGTGATTTGTGTTAGGAGAAGCTTACCATATACAATTCACATTTTCCCTAGGAGTGCGGAAGCCCCCTCTGTTCAAATGTAGGGTAGGCACAGGAGAGTTCAGAAAGGAAATCCCTTGGCATGGAAGTAATATAAAGAATTGGCAGCCTATCAAATATTAATTGATGATTAGAGGAGAATGTTTCTGCATAAGCTTCTGAGAGTGGATATGAACTGCACTGCAGCTTCTTACTAGTCATCATTATCAGTGCACTGGAAAAGAGGTTTGAGTTCCGGGTTTAAGAATGTGGGAATATATCTTTGGAGAATAGAGAAAAAAAAGAGCCATGGAGCTAAATTTCCAAATCAGAGGAGAATGAGGTGTTTTATAAGACAGAGGCAGCTGGAGATCGGGGAACAAGGAGGTTGCCGTGGAGACTTCACCTGTTTACTCATTTATCTTTCTACTGTCAAAACCATTCATGGCAATTGGAGGCCCCATTGTGACTGTAGGTGGAGGCCTTGTAATTTACTTAACATGCAGTTTCCTGCCATCTCTTCTTCTGTGATTCTCATAAAACCATTCTTTGCCCACAAGAAAGGAAAGTGCACTGAGATGTGGTTAATTTAGAGCAAGGTGTGATCAAGTAGTCCTGGAAGAGGATCACCTAAACATCTTGAGAAAACAAGGTTTTATTTATTTATTTATTTATTTATTTATTTATTTATTTATTTATTGTCTTTTTGAGACAGGGTCTCCCTGTAGCTCCAATTGTCCTGGAATTCACTATGTAGACCAGGCTGGCCTTGAACTCACAAAGATCCACCTGCCTCTGCCTCCTGAGTGCTGGGATTAAAGGTGTCTGCCACCATGCCCAGCATTTAAACATAAAGCTATTATGAAATGTTGTACTAAAGTGCATTGTGTTAATGACAAATATCCAGTTATTTTAGGTAGGGTATTTGTCTACCTCTTTATTTTTAGTTTACTAAGAATTTTAAAGTGTATTTCATTTATATGTGTGCATGTATGCATGTGGACGCACGTGCCATGGTGCATGTATGGAGGTCAGAGGACATCTTAAGGAACTAGTTCTTTCTACCATGTGGATCTTAGGTATCAAACTTAGCTTGGTGGCAGGAGCCTTTACCAGCTGAACCATTGTGTCAGCCATATTCCTTTATTTTTATCTTTAAATTTCAGGAGTAACTCTAGAGAAACTGTTAGCTTTAAAAACTTTTCAGTGACTTCAGTTTATGATAGATCAGGATTAGTATCTAAGTTTTGAGAATTTATGAAAGAAACCACATTTGCAATATTTATGTGGGAGACCAATAATGAAGTTTACTGTATAATGTACACATCTTAGTAATTCAGAAAGGAAACTATTTTGATAATAGCAGAAACAGAGAGGGGGTATACTTTAAAAGAGGAAAATACTTCTAATACTCATTTACATGGTAGAGCTTGGATTTCCTTAAGTAGATATTATCATCCACACAGTTGCTGTCTTTGTATATATGAGTCAATGCTAATTTAAGGTAGATGAATTTCATATTTATATGTACTGGTTAAATTTAACTGTCAACTTGACACAACCTGGAATTGAGAATCTCAATAAAAGAATTTTCTAGATGGGACATGTCTGTGGGGGATTATCATGATGGTTAATTGATGCGAGAGGACCCACCCCATGTGGATGGTAGCTTCCCTGGGCTGATAGTCATGAACTGTATAAGAAAGTTAGCTGAGCATAGCTTACCTGCTAGCCAGCAAGCTGCACTGGCCACGATTTCTGTCACACGTTTTCAGGTATGAAATGATTCCATGGTTCAGAGGTAATGCTGTGTAGAACACCAAGCAGGCCTGTGTTCAGGTTCCTGTCTTGACTTCCCTCGATGACGTAATGTGACTTGGAACTGTAGTCAAACCTGTCCTTTCTCCCTTAAACCTGCTTTTGTTTCAGGGTGTTTTAATCACAGCACCAGAAATGAAAATAGAACAACATGATTCATTAAAATGACCATTGAATCTGAAATTTGTGTATTTCAGGAGGGGAGTTCCCATCACAAGACCTACCTGTGAGAACAGTCTTTCTTTATCGCACTTTGGGGAAGGCAAGCTATCTTGTTCAATGTGCAGGAAACTGTGATGCATCTTTTACATTCAAAGTGCCCTCGGATGCTTCCAGCTGCACAACCTCTCTCTTTCCTTCCCTGCTACCTCTAAATTTTTCATGCCATCTTGCACATCTCTCAAAGAATTGCAAATTCGAGCTGGGACGTGATTAATTTAGCTCGTGGCCTCCTCCTATGGAGCGCCCTGCCGTCCATCCTGCTTAGACAGGACCACCGCTCCTCTTGGCTCTCAGCAGGAAAAGTGAATTAAGGCAAAGCACAGGTTGTTCAGGTGAGCTGCTGGAAAATGAATTTTTACTGGCGGTGCCACAAAGTCAGGAGTGTGGTGCTGCGAAAGGGGATTTACAATCTATAGTTGATGCCGGTTCAGCCGGGAAGAGCCGTCGCCCCCGGCTCCTCTCGTGGTTTGCCAAGGGAGTATCTATTATTCTTTATTTGGAGATGAAAGGGAATATGCAGGCATTTCTCCTCCTTAAAGTCTCTCTACATTTATTTATTAATTTATTATTTATATTTTATTTTATTTTTTGGTCTTTTTGAGACAGGGTCTCCCTATAGTCTCAGCTGGCCTTGAACTCACAAAGATCCACCTGCCTCTGCCTCCCGAGTGCTAGTATTAAAGGCATGTACCACCATGCCTGGCTCTACTTTTATTTTGTTCATGTTTCCAACACTTTCTTGTGTATTTCATCTGCCAGTCTTTTCGGTGAGGTCAGTTCCTTTTAATATTGAAAGAAGAGGCTCATTTGTTTCTATCAATGGAATTACTTGAATAGAATTCAGCAGAAGCAAGCCATGGAAGCCCCGGTACTGCAGTGACAGACGGCTTCTCTTGGTACTCACCAAGCAAATCTGCTGCAGAGCAACTTCAAAGTCCATTTGGCTCTCTGAATCTTCATCCAGAAAGAAAGTGTCAGCCTCTTGTTTGGAAAATATTTTAAATATACCTCACATAATTTAATTACTTCCTTAAAATCACTCTGTTTTTGTAAGGAAGTGATGTACTTTCCAGGTACCTAAAAGCATCTGGTAAATGCCTGAAATGTAGTAATCTGTATTAATGATGATGAGGAGGAAAATGATAAGAGTGAATGATGATTGTGATGATGAGTGGATGTTAACACTCTGAGAACATCACTGAAACAAACTGTGGACAAAACTAACTTATTCTTATGTGGTAAAGGAGAGAAGCCCCCACAGAGTCCTAATACCCTTCATGCTGCTTGCTCTGTCTTCGGAAAGGCTCGGGAAACAACTTGGAAGAGGGAGGTGCAAAGAAAACGAGATGGAAGGTGAAGAAGAGGGCTGTTGAATGACCGTCTTCTGGACATGGGTTAGCCAGCTCATGACCTCATAGGGGCAGTGGCTGCCTACAGTGATCCTGAAAAACACTGGGCCTCTCAGTGGTCATTTATAGACTGGGGAAGGGTCCATGTGGCCCTATCATTCCTTGCTGTATTACGGGCTGTTGATGGGTTCTTGGGGAAGGAGAGATGTTCTCTTTAGTTGTGTAACTACTGATGAACCCACCATGCTCTAGCGGGTAGTTCCAAACCCAAGGTCACACAGACAGCCCTGACTAAACTCAGCTGGTCACAAAATAAAACAAAAAACATGAATGTGAGGAAGGCACTTAGAGGAGGAGGTGGAGGATAAGAAAGAGTGAGAGACAGACAATGGAGTGTGAAGTAACAGTAATCAGAATGCACAATATATGTATGAAATCATCAAAGAAAAGCTGTGGGCATGGTGGTTCATGCCAGTAATTTTAGCCCTCAGGAGGTAGAGATGGGAGGATTGGAGGTTTAAGGTCATCCTCAGGTACATAATGATGTACCAGCTTAAGCTACATGAGACTGTGTCTCAAAAAAGTATATGGGAAGATGATGAGTGTATGCATAGAAAGGAAGTTAAGTTACCCGAGAGAAAAGATACAGGAGAGAAGGAAACAAAGCCCTGAAGAGAAAGAAGCAGGTGCCGTCGTGTGTAAACGCAGCATAGAAGCTGTGGGATGTGGCTATCATCGATGACCTCAGTACCAAATGACTAAGAGTGATGACTCTGTGCATTCCTATAGTGAACATAAGCATTCATTATGTACCCACAATGTGCGCATCTCTCCAGACGACCCCCGGGCCTTCTCTACAAGAAATCTGCAATGAATTACTGGGTACGGAAAAAAATGGTGACATTATAAGGTAAGTGGTAAGTTCTACAATAGTACCAGAGGAAGTGAATAATTGTCCCTGAACATGTCTGAGATGAGTTCATAGATGCTTGAGGGAGCAGAATGAATGGAGCTTGGCAAATGAAGGATAGAAAGAATGTCCAGCAGAGACAGAGGCAGGAAGCTCTAGAAAGCAGCTTGGCAAACTGTTTAAACCAATGAAAAATAACAGAAATATTTGGTATCCGAGAAGTGATCAATTATTTGGAAGTCTGTTAGTGCAAAATCCAAAGTGCCTATGTGGAATGTCTTTCCTTCCATGTGTTGATGTGACGACTGTAATATCTGAAGAATTTCTAAGTGAATTAAGAGCTGTAGAATCCAATTGTAGACACCACAGAGCAGAAAATGGTAGGTGGTGACTGGGAGTCACAGGAGGATGTGAGGGAGACAGGTGCAATCACAAAACTCAGGACTGGATCCTCAAGGAAGGAGCTTTGTTGAACCGGATTGCTGTGTAGGGTAAGATTTCAAGATGTTCCCATCTGCTTGGTTCTGACAGGACAGGGAAAGGAACTTTTGAAAAAGGAAAGCTTTGGGGGGCTGGAGAGATGGCTCAGTGCTTAAGAGCACTGACTGCTCTTGCAGAGGAGCAGGGTTTGATTCCCAGCACCCAAACGGTGGCTAAGAACCGTCTTTAAGACCGGCATGGTAGCACACGCCTTTAATCGTAGCACTTGGGAGGCAGAGGCAGGTGGACCTTTGTGAGTTCAAGGCCAGCCTGGTCTACAGAGTGAGTTCCAGGCCATCTGGGGCTATAGGGAAAACCTGTCTCAAAAAAAACAAAAAAAAAAAAAGAATAAAAAGAAAAAATTAAAAAAGAAAAGGAAAGCTTTGTGTAGTCTAGAAGTGGGAGGATGATTAAATAACTTGTTATTCTGAGGTTGCTATAGCAGAAGGTGTTCTCCAAGTTATAGGATGATAAAAGAAGTGAAGAGGATCAACAGCAAATCAGGGAGACCAATAAATTCCTCTACAGATCGTGGTATTCCGCTAAGGGTGGAGGAAGAGCAGAACTAAAGACAAGGAGACAGCTGGGAGAGGTGGGGAAGAGAGTGTCACGTCCCAAGACAGGCAGCAGGGGGAAGGGAAAGGCGGCCCGGCAGGGCGCCTGAGAGAGGGAGAAACAGATAACAGGAAAGTCTTTCAGCAGAGACAACAGTGAGGACCATCTAGATGGAGATAATTAACTGAGATGTGGGGGTGGGAGGGGTGAGCTGCAGAAGAGACGTTTGTTTCTGTTTTATTTTTCTCTTCTTTTAAATTCTTAGAGTATTTTAGTTTTGTGGGTAAAGTGCAACAATCCTTTTCCTTTCAATGAGAAACACTAGGAGACAGGAGCTCTGTGTTTCGTGAGCTCTGGTTTACTGGGTGGTTGTTGGGTAAGCTTAGCTCCGTTTGACCTAAGCACTCAGAAGACAGCTCTTGCTAGGACACATTCCAATTTTGTGTTTTTGTATTTTACAAGCGAATTGAAGTATACCACTTCAGAGTGAAGTAGGAGTGAGTTTGAACATTTTTCTGTTTAGCAGAACTCAAATACTTTCCTAGGGAATACCATGTGTATTTCCTACACCTTTCCCTTATTCCCCAAACAGATTAGCACATATTTTCTACATTGTCATCAGAGTGAGAGAGCACACGGAGGGACTGGGCATAGGGCATGGTAATTTTACACCTGAGACAGGCGTACAGGATCTGAAGTGTCTAAACTCCTAGAAGACTCTTGGGTGCAAGCTATCTTTTGTGTTCCAGCAAAAACCAACACAGTACCTAGAGTAATCCCTGTAGATATTGAGGCCGTTGATGCCATACCTGAAAGCTCTTATTGTTCAGTGCTTGGAAGCATTTTCGTATTGTTTCCTCAATGCCCAGTCTCACACTCATAACAGATGATAATTACCAAGAAAGCCTTTGTTAATATTCAGTAGGACTGAAACTGGGAAATGTAGACACAATTTCCTTTACTTCTTAACTATTTCCTTCTACATTTAATCTCATGGGGGGCCTCTTCCTTCTTTCTTCTACCATCTATGTTACTGCCTCCCCCTCTCCCTAGGAGCTCTTACATAGTCTAGGTTCCCTTGAATGACAACTGGGAGAAATTCTTTTTTTTTTTTTTTTGAGAAATTCTTTGATGTACACCTGGTGTCACTCAGAAGAGCTTGCTGATTAATCTCATTCAGTAGTGGAAGCTTCAAAAGTATTATCAATACAGTTAACGTTCATTTGGATAGGAAGGTCCCTCACTTAGACACATTGTACTAAAATGAACCAACAAAAAACAAGTGACAATACCTGAAGATGAAAAAAAAAAAAAGAACTAGAAAAAGGTAACAGTCTGAGTAATTTAGATTGAATGCTAGGTCCATACTATTAAAAGCTCTCTGGAAGAATAAACTGTGCTTCTTCTTTACCCCAAGTAAAGGTGTTGTCTATCTGTGCACAGGTGTGCTGGGTTACACCTGGTCTGCCAGCTGAGCCTGGAGGGTTATCAGATTCTCGTTTCTAAGAAGGCTCTCCAGTTCGAGTGGAGGGTGCTGAGGGCAGCCTTCGAGGCCAGGGCCGAGCATGGTGGAAGCTCCTGGGTCTCCTCCACACTGGCACACACCAGCTGGTAGACTTCTTCACTTTGCTTGGAACAGTGGCCACTTGCTGGACAAGCAACATCCTGTAGAGGTCTGGGGCCAATGACTATGGAATTACTGCAGGGCCAGTCCTGGACTACAGGTTCTAGTGAGCGAAGTCTAGAGACACCTGGGCTTTGCATCTTTTGATACCTTGGTTAGATAGAAATGATCGGAGTTGTGAAACTCAGTCTGTAGCAATGGGAGATGAGATGGGGGAGAGGGGAGAGGAGGGGCGGACCAGCTGCTCGGAGTACAGCAGAAGATGAAGTGCAGTGCCTACAGCTTGCAGCTGACCGTGTGCTGTTGCTAAAAGGAGACGGGTCCTTTACAAACAGCACAACACAAAAATCATAGCCGTCATGACCCAGGGGCCACAGCCTCAAAGAAACACTGAGAGAGACGACATTATTTGGGATTAAAAGAAACAAATACCAAATTAAAGCTGTCAGATGAAAGAAGGGAAAGCAATAAAGCAGTTTATTTTCAAATGAGCTGCAGTAGCTTTCTTTGCACTGTCATTAGTTACCTGCCGTCAGCTCCAACTTAAGTTTTCTAATAATTAATAGCCAAGCAATAACATACTATTTGCATTTTTCCAAGTGAACCTCAAATGAGAAGTTTCAGCTTTCATAAAGGAAATGTGAGGCTCTGGAGGGGAAACTGCAGCCTCTCCATCTACTGCAGCCTCTCCATACTGCAGCCTCTCCATCTACTGCAGCCTCTCCATCTACTGCAGCCTCTCCATCTAGCCTGAGGTTTGCAAGTGCATGGCATCTATTCCTGGTCGCCTTCCACAGTAGAAGGCAGCACCCAGATGCTGGGATGGTAGCCTTCACAGTAGAAGTAAGGCAGCACCCAGATGCTGGGATGGTAGCCTTCACAGTAGAAGTAAGGCAGCACCCAGATGCTGGGATGGTAGCCTTCACAGTAGAAGTAAGGCAGCACCCACATGCTGGGATGGTAGCCTTCACAGTAGAAGTAAGGCAGCACCCACATGCTGGGATGGTAGCCTTCACAGAAGAAGGCAGCACCCAGATGCTGGGATGGCAGCCTTCACAGTAGAAATAAGGCAGCACCCAGATACTGGGATGGCAGCCTTCACAGTAGAAGTAAGGCAGCACCCAGATGCTGGGATGGTAGCCTTCACAGTAGAAGTAAGGCAGCACCCACATGCTGGGATGGTAGCCTTCACAGTAGAAGTAAGGCAGCACCCAGATGCTGGGATGGTAGCCTTCACAGTAGAAGTAAGGCAGCACCCAGATGCTGGGATGGTAGCCTTCACAGTAGAAGTAAGGCACCCACATGCTGGGATGGTAGCCTTCACAGTAGAAGTAAGGCAGCACTCACATGCTGGGACTACCCTTTCAGCTCTTCCAAGGACCTTTTCATGTGGGTGATAGGGAAGGACTACAAGGACGTAAGTAGGGGGTGGCTTGCTAGAAAGTGGGTTTCAGATCACTCTGGTGCTGTTCTGAGGGGAATAGGAAGTAACATAGAGCTGATCAATACTTCCGGTATGATGGCCACAGAAGGAGCCCCTAGAAACAGGGTTCCTTAGTAGCCCCAGCTGGCCTAGAACTCATTAGATAGACCAGGCTGGCCTCAAACTCACAAAAATCCACCTGCTTCTGCCTCCCAAGTACTGGGATTAAAAGGATGCTCTCCATCAATGCCTGCCTTGATATATTTTTATTTTTTATATATTTTTTTAATTTATTTTTTTATTTTTAAGGGATTCTACAATATAATGACACAGTTGTTTGCAGATAACATTGATGTTACTCAGTATGTCATACAATTAGGTAATTGGTGCATTTTGCAAGTATCTTTGTCCAAATTTTGAACAACCCAAGGTTCCCATAGTCCAGTTGGAGAAGCTTGTATGCACAGGCATGTTGTTCAGTTAGGAGTCCAGACTATATTCCTGTAGTCTCATGATTCACCCCTATCTCTCTGCAGCCCTTACAATCTACCATGCCTCCTCTTCCACAGTTTGTTCCCTGGGCTTTGGGAAAGGGGCACAAGTGGGTGAGAAGAAAACAGTCTAATTTCTTTGGAGTTGTCATTTTAGACTTTAGTCTGTTCAGGTTGTTTCCCTTCATGGGTTGACAGCTTTTCCAGTGATACCCTTTTTAGCCATACTAACAAAGCACAAGCTATTGGATGTACAGGCATTTAAGCAGTACTAATTATTATGTCAAGCTAAGCTGTGAGCATAGACACAGATGCTTGGATGGTATGCTAATCCGCAAACTGTGGTTTCTCTATAAAGGGTGACAAGTTCTTATTGTGGCTTATAACATCTCCTAACCACTAGAGGACATAAGCTTGTGGCATCCACTGTGAGTTATTCCTCCAAGGAGAGAGCTAATAGCCAATTAAATTTGGGATATATATAGACACTTGGCTGCCATTGTTGCACAGTATCTCCAGGCTGTTGAGGTGTAGCTGATAATGATGGAGGAGTCTTGCTTGTCTCAGGGAGACCAATATTTTGCTGTATTGCTTTAGTGGCCTTTGGTAACACTCTCTGGCATTTCAGAGGCCAGTTGTATGCTAGCAAGTGACATCTCATAACATTTTTCATGCTCACACCAGGTCTTCGACAACAGGGACTTACTGCCTTTCTCCTTGCCTATATCCCACTTATAGGCAAAAGGCCTTTATAATTGGGGGGGGCGGGTTTGAATCCCCTAGCCAACATCTCCTAGGCAGAATAATTCATTGTTGATGTCAGAGCTTTCCTGTAGTAATATATTTTGCTTAATTACACAACTTATAAACACTTTACTATTGAATTTGGCTCTAGATAGAGAATTATCCTTTCACAGTTCCTATGCCTATCAGTCAATTAAAAAAGGGTAGTTATGCCTGTTTTATAGGAAATTACCACTGTAACAATTGGCTCTAATTTACAGTTAGGGAGTGGTTTTAACACTTGGAGCAGCCCGACACGGCTCCAGGCAGGTAAAAGCTTAGGACTTCATTCTTTTAAGGGTTCTCCATACTGTTTTCCATAGTGGTTGTACAAGTTTGCATTCCCACCAGCAGTGGATGAGTGTTCACCTTTCCCCACACCCTCTCCAGCATTTAGAATCATTTATTTGTTTTCTTGATCCTTGCCAGCTTTATTGGGGTGAGATGATATCTTAAAGTGGTTTTAATTTGCATTTCCTCAATTATTAGTGATGTTGAACACTTTCAAAGATGTTTCTCAGTCATCTCTATTTTCTTGCTTGTGAAGTCTCTGCTCAGCTTTTTATTCCATCTTTTGAATGAGTCACTTGTTTTTTTACTTTTTTGTTTTTTTGAGTAGTTGTTTCTCAGTCATCTCTATTTCCTTGCTTGTGAAGTCTCTGCTCAGCTTTTTACTCCATCTTTTGAATGAGTCATTTATTTTTTTACTTTTTTGTTTTTTTGAGTAGTTTATATATTCTGGAAGTTAAAGCTCTGTCAGATGTATCAGCAGTGAAGGTTTCCTCCCAGTCTGTGGGTTTTCTCTTCACTTCCTTGATTGTTTCTTTTGCTGTACAGAAACTTTTGAGTTTAATAAGGTCCCACTTGTCAATTGTCAACCTTATTTCCTGTGCAGCTGCTGTCTGATTTAGAAAGTCTTTTCCTACACCTGTGTCTTGTAAGTTGCTGTCAACTTTTTCTTCTATCACCTTCAAAGTTTTGGGTTTCACATTGAGGTCTTTGATTCATTTGGAGTTGATTTTTGTACAGGGTGAGAGGTAGGGGTTTAATTTTTTTCTTTTACAGGTGGTGATCCAGTTTTGCCAACACCATTTGTGGAAGATGCTGTTTTTCCTCCATTGAGTCTTTTTGGCCCCCTTGTCAAATATGAGGTGGCTGAAATTGTATGTGCTCAAGTTTGGATCTTCAGTTTTGTTCCATTGGTCTACAGGTCTGTTTTTGTGCCAGTACCAGGCTGTTTTTTATCACTATAGCCCTATAGTATAGTTTGATGTCTGGTATAGAGATTCCCCCTGTATTGCCCTTTTCACTCTTTCAGGGTTGATTTGGCTATTCGGGGTCTTTTGTTGTTCCATATGGATTTAAGAATTTTTTTTCCAAGCTGGTGAAGAATGACCTTGGGATTTTAATTAGGATTGCATTGAATCTGTATATTAATTTGGGTAGAATGGACATTTTTACTAACTTAATTTTTCTAATCCATGAGCATGGGAAGTCCTTTTATCTTCTGATGTCTTCTTCAATCTCCTTCCTTAGGAGTTTATAATTTTTGTTATAGTGATCTTTGGTGGTTTTGGTTAGGTTTATTTCTAGGTAATTTATTATTTTTTTTTTGAGGCTATTGTGATTAGGAAGGTCTCCTTGTATTCCTTCTTCAATTGCTTGTTGTTGGTGTAAAGAAAGGCTACTGATTTTTCTAGGTTGATTTTGTATCCTGCCACTTTACTGAAGCTCTTAATCATTTCTAGGAGTTTTCCAGTGGAGCTTTTAGCGTCCACCAGAAACTATCATATTGCCTGCAAAAAGGGATAGTTTTACTTCCTCTTTTCCAATTAGCATTACTTTAATTTCCTTTTATTGCCCTAGCCAGTGTTTCAAGCACTATATTGAAGAGCACTATATTGGAGTGGTGACAAGGGGCAGCCTTGTCCGATTCCTACCTTTATGGGGAATCCTTCTAACTTTTTCTCCATTTAGGATGATGCTGGCTGTGGGTTTCTTATATATGGCTTTGATTATGTTGAGGAATGATCCTTCCAGTCCAATTCCCTCTAGGACTTTAATCATGAAGGGATGCTGGATTTTGTCAAAGGGTTTTTCTGCATCGATTGAGATAATTATGTGGTTTTTGTCCTTCAGTCCATTTATGTGTTTTATGATATTTACTGATTTTCATATGTTGAACCATCCCTGCATCTCTGGTATGAATCCAACTTGATCATGGTGAATGATCTTTTCGATGTGGGTCTGTATACGGTTTGCAAGTATTTTGTTGAGAATTTTTGCATCTGAGTTCATTAATGAGATGGGTCTGTAGTTCTCTTTTTTGGTCTGTGGGCATTTTAAGGCTAGGGACTATCACTTGTTCATCTATTTGTCTCTAGCTCTGGGCTTAGAGTTCAAAGCCATTTTATTGTGGAATCTAGAATGAGCCTTAAAAGACTGTTTCAGGTCTGTGCAGAAGCAGAGGTGAACTCTTACTCGCTTACAGCACAGGGTTCCAGTTAGGGTAGTCCTCAACCCACCTTCATTTAAGGGAATGCCAACAGACCCCTACATCCTTGACCTGCAGTGTGTAAGGCAGCACGGTATTTCCATTTCTACTTTTCATTGTACTTCCTTTCTTTTCTGAAAAATTTACTCATCATGTAGCTTAGTTGTGGTCTCTTAGGACTGCTTGTAACAAAGATGGACAAACTTAATGATGTCGAAACAACAGAAATATGCTCTCTCATGGTACTGGAAGCCAGAAATTACAAGGGTGTTAGTGAAAGCCTCTCTCTGAAGGTTCTAGGGAAGAACTCTTCTTGCCTTTCTCAGGGCTTCTTTGTCATGAGGTAGCAGAAGGGAGGACATGAATCAGGACTGACCTGAGCTGGTGGGGTCACGAGAAGACCTGAAGGTGGACAGAGATGGGACAGAGGGTAGATCCAGGGAGCCTGCAGAGGAAGGAAGCCCTTCAGTTAGACAACCTGTCCAGAAAGATTCGGTATGAGCTTGTTCCCCATTGGTCTTCGAAGAATTTAGTGCCTGCTCTAGTTTGGTTATTGAATGTTCCCTCAAAGACCCTCTCTCCTGTGTTAAATAAAGGTTTGTTCCCCAGCATGTGACACCATTGGGGGGTGGGAGAACCCTCCGGAGGTGGGGCCTAGTGAGAGGATGGTAGGTCGATCGCTTTGGGGGATACTGGCATCCCAGTTCTTTCTGGCTTATCTGTCTGTTATCCTTCTGCTGAGAGCTCAGCAGCCCTTCTCCATGACATGTTCTTGCCTGGTACCTAACGCAACAGAAACAAGGGGCCATGCCAGTCATGACCACCCCTGTTCTGTATCAAGGACCCCCCCAACCACTGATCTACCAACCCAATGCTTTCTGTCATTCCTGAGTATATCTGTATGCTCTTTTAGATTTTACATTTTTTGATAATAGAAATGGTATCTTCTCAGTTTCACTCCCTTCACAAGTTAACATCAAGTTGTAAACTAAAGCAAGTAAGGGTGTGCACACACCCCTCTTCTCATGTGTCACGGGCTGCAGTGCCCCTCCTCTCACGTGTCACGGGCTGCATGCACCCCTCTTCTCATGTGTCATGGGTGTGCATGCGCCCTTCTCATGCATCACAGGCTGCACGCACCCCTCTTCTCACGTGTCAGGGGCTACACGTGCCCTTTTCACGTGTCACGGGTGTGCACGCCCCCCTCTTCTGACATGTCATGGGCTGTAAGCACCCCTCTTCTCATGTGTCACGTGTTGCATGCGCCCTTCTCACGTGTCACGGGCTGCACGTGCCCCTCTTCTCACAGTCATGGGTGTGCACGCACCCCTTCTTTCACATGTCACGGGTGTGCATATGCCCCTCTTCTCACATGTCAGGGGCTGCACGTGCCCCTCTTCTCATGGTCACTGGTGTGCATGCGCCCCTCTTCTCACATGTCACAGGCTGCATGTGCCCCTCTTCTCACGTGTCACAGGCTGCATGCACCCCTCTTCTCACATGTCACAGGCTGCATGTGCCCCTCTTCTCACGTGTCACAGGCTGCACATGGCAGAGGCTCCTGCCTTAGCTCTCACTACAGGTGTCATTTGTAAAATGGAGAAAATCTTTATTTCATCATGTTAGCAATTGTACGAACTTCAGGAAAAGCAGACCATGCCAAGAACATGCCACATTGTTAACGTTTAGTGAATATCAGCTAATACGACATATAATTCCTAGTAAGTTTTTACTAATTTTTCAAAGTCAGAGGAATGACCTAGGTCAAAGTGCTTGTGTCAGTTTCCAACCCTGTTGACATCATCAACATGAACACCGTCACTCAACCAAAGAGAACTTAGATGAATAGAGTATCCAGTGTGCCTTATTTTCAGTATGTTAGTAAAGATATAGTAATATAAGATATAATATAATGAGATATATTATAATGATTCTGTAAACGTTATCTCAGAGCTAGTTGAATTTACCTAAGTTTGGCTGACCTGAATGTAACCCAAAAGTCAACTCAGGTATGTGGAGAGGAATGTCTCCTCAGTGGAGAGTGGTTCTCTACTAAATTATTTCAAGTACCAAGAAGGCAGCAAAAGACTCAGTTTCATATCTCTAAATCCTCAGAGCGTAGGAAAGTTCCTGCCCTGGAGAGAGACGGAAAATGTCTGAAAATAAATTTAATGAAAGGTCCAAGTTCAAAATTCCTTAATGACTCTGAATTATATAACCATACCAAGAAGAAAAAAAAATGTGTGAATGGGACACTGGGATTTGGATCTCCATGGCAGGGGGTGTTTGTTTGTGATTATAACCATGCAATAAAAGTAGTTCAGCTATTTGTGACTGAATATCTCGCACCAGTGGGCAGAACAGGGTTTCTGAGGGGGGAGGTGATTAAATATTTGACTCAACACGATATTTTCACTTCCATGCAGTAGGAAAGCTAAGTAAAGCTAAGTAGGTTAGCTCGTAAATGAATAATTTGTGAAAGAATACTTACACAGACTTGCTTTCAGTAAGTGTAGAGAAAGGCTGATCTGGAGCTGCTCTCTGTCTAGGGCTCTTAAATCTACCACGTCCGCTGCCTTTGCTGGGGAAGCTACCAGGCTACGTTCTATTTGCTTTGCTGCTTGGCAGAGCCTTGGAGACACCAACTCCCAGAAGGGAGTTGTTGAAGTTTTGCCAGTTTAAATGCAAAGCAGCAAGGAGCTTCTTCTTCTATCTCAAAACATCAGGATTCACCAGCACAGGAAGAGCATTAAAGGAGGCAGTCTGCATGAAAATGCTTTTGTCAACTCTAAAGCACTACAGTTTTGTAATTTACCAAGAAATGTACCATTCTTGGTTTTCACAATAACAATGTAGAACAGAATAACAATGTGTTAGCCAGCTTCCCATCATTCTCACCAGGTCCTGGAGGCAACTTGTTTGTAAAGAGAGATGATTTTGACTCATGATTCTGGAGGGTCCAGGCCAAGATAGAATCATCCTGCTAATTTGGGCATCTGGTGAGGGCAGTGTATGATGGTTGGAGTATGTGGCCAAGCAAGCCTCCCACCCTGTGAGGATCGGGAACTAAGGTTCCCCCAGTCTCCTTCAGGTGCATGGACTCACTCATCCAAAGACCTCACATCCTCAGAGCTCAAGCCCACACTCTGGGCTTGAGTTTAATACGTGAATCTTTGGGGAGGAACATTTAACACATAAATTAGAGTACAGAGAGTAAGAAGTCATGGTCCTGTGTTCTTTTCCTTATTCAAGAATGAAATTTAATGTACAGGATGTCTTAGTAGCTAGTGAATAATAGTGACTGCAGCAAGGAAGGCAGAATGAGGAGGGGCCAACTTCATTGCTGTTAAGGAGGTAAAGCTGGGGAGGTGAGCAGTATGAAGGCTGGGAGCCGGCTTTCCACTCTGTGCAGTCACACTTACAGAGCTGATTGAAGACTCCATAAATACTGTCTTAAAAGCAAAAGTACCTTGAGTTTCAGGATACTACCTCAAATAGAAAGATCTAGAGATAGAGGATTAAATTGCTCTTTAATTGTTGGGGACACGTCCACAACGTAACAAATGTCCCAAGAGAAGCAATTTTGAAAAGAGTGAGCTGGAAGCCTTGAGGGAAAGTCAGAATCTTTAGTCATAAAACACCTGAACAAGACATAATTATTAGCCTTGAGCTTTAGTTTAATGATGTTCTATGTCTTAGATATAATACTGACGCTTCACTGAAGATACCGGCTGCTGAGAACGAATGAAACAAAATGAAGAAGAACCACTTGGAGGGAGTGTGGCTCTTTGTACAATACACCGTTTCAGCCACAACTTGTCTTTTGATGTCCTGGTGCCCCAAGGGCTGACAGACTGTTCTGGCATATGCCATGAGACATCTGCCACCAGTCTCCTGGGTTGAGAGTGTCCCTGCTTTGTTCTGTCACCTGGGAGCTGGGAATCAGTGTATTTTCAGCATAACGTGGTTAAAAGAAGCTCTTGTGTTTGAACCCTGGATATTTTCCTTCACATCTGGAAACTTGGATTTAAATTCTCTGTCTACTAGGCAAGCAACTTATCCTTTTGACCTCTTTCAGATCCTCACTGGAAAAACAGGAGTGAGTCTAGATACTTAAAAGATTCTCTGTGAGAATGCCTGGAAAAGTAGAAGAAGCTTTTTTGTTTGTTATTTTCTTTTTTTTTTTTAAGAAGCTTTTTTGAAGCCAAGGGGATTGCTTTGGTACCTGCTAGAGAAGCATCACTGATTTAATGTTAACCTGTACAACTGAGTTGTAAGAGTATATCCAACCTAAATACTTTGAAACAATGCACCTTTGTGATCTGGTTAAGTAGATCAGTAAAAAAAAAAATAATTAGGATATTTCAGTTTTTTATTTTTTTTCAATTTATTGTATTTATTTATTTATTTTTATTTATTAATTTTTATGTGTATGAGTGAACTGTCTGCATGCAGGTTGGTGCCCACATTCCTGTCTTCTACAGCGCCCACATACAGCCCCATTATTGTTCTTTTTTTTTTTTTTAAATTTTTTTTTTAATTTTTTTTTATTTTTTTATTTCTGTATGTGTACGAATGTATTGTCTGCATGCAAGTCTGTGCACCCGTGTCGTGCAATGCCGCGGAGGTCAGAAGTGGGCGTCGGATTCCCCTGGAGCTGGAGTTCTCCTGGAGTTGGAGTTTCAGACGGTTCTCAGCCGCCATGTGGGTGCTGGGGATCGAACCCGGGTCCTCTGCAAGAGCGGTCAGCGCTCTTAACCGCTAGGCCATCTCTCCAGCCCCCATTATTGTTCTTAACATAATGCAGCATCACACAATATAAAGCAGTACAATAGAACACAGCACAGTAAAGCACAGTATCATATAATATAATACAACATAACTTCTTATAGGCTTCCTCTTCCATACCATGTTAACATTAATATTTTCAGCTAGAATTAATTTTAGTTTATAAAAGTTCCATCTCTTTTTAAAAAAATTGTTATTTTTATTTGATGTGTATGAATGTTTTGCCTACATGTATGTAAGTGCACCTGTAAACTCGGGTCCTCTTGTAATATCAGCCAGTGCTTTTAACCACTGAGCCATCTCTTCAGATCCAAGTTCCATCATATCATTTCTTTAGGAGGTTAACAGAACATCTAAAAGATGAGTATGATGATGATAATGTTTATAGGAAAAGAGGATAAAATCCAAAGGAAATAGTAGGCTAGGAGAAGATAGTTGCAATACATTTTCACTTAAAGGTGACACATGTACCAGTACTTTCACCTGTATGCCACCTCTTGCCACAGGGACAGTGTGATGAAAGGACAAGGGCAGGAGACAACGTACCTGTTTGGAAGATGGAAAACCAGTGAATGAGAGACAGGTGGCTCAGGAGAGCAGAGACCCTGAGAGGATGAGAGAGGCTGACCAGTGGAAGAAGTCGATTCTTTTCACAGATCCCAAAGGTCTCGGGAGGAATGGTGCCTGGGGCCGGGAAGGCAGGTGGAGAGACTCGAGAACAGGAGACAGCTGCTGCAAGTCCCTGTGACGCTCGCGCCTGACTCCATCTCATCCCACAAGAACATCTTCAGACCTCTGGCAGGAGACGTGAGGTTTCTTCTCCAGAGAAACTGTTCAGATTGGACATGGGCTCTGGCCCAACAGAAGATCATGCTGAGCCTCCCTGTTGGAAGCAAAAGGGTTAAATTCAATTCTGCTATCTGATTTGAGAGACGTGTCATATTGGTGCTCAATTTTGGCTAAAGTCCAAAATCTTTGGAATGTGGGTGTATTAGTTACTTTCCTTGTTGCTGTCACCAGATACCTGACAGGAAGCCATTTAAAGGAGGAAGAACTTATTGTTACTTATGACAGTTTGCGAATGCAGTACACTGTGATGAGGAAGGCTTGGCTGTCGGTGTGTGGGCCATCTGGTATCCCTTCGTACCTGCCATCGGGAGCAGAGGGTGATCAATTCTGGCGCATTGCTACCTTCCTCCTTTTTAATGCAGTCTGGACCCCATCCCATCTGCATTTAGGGTGGATCTTCAGTTAACCTAACCTAGATAATCCCTCATGGATATACCCTGAGGGTTGTCTCGAAAACTAGCAATCCACAGTAACTATCATAGTGGCCTTTTACAGGTCCGGAAACACACAGAGTAACAAAGAAAATACACACGTGGATATTTACGGTTCTCAATAAAACTACTCTGCAATCTAGCCTTATAGTTAATGAATCTTGTTCTCCCTCACAAAGCTTCCAAACAGGTGATTCATAATCTACTCTTAATTATAATATTTAGTCAAGCCTCATCAGACGTGAGGAAAGCCTCTAACATAAAAGAAAGAACAGGATGATGGGAGCGGATGCAATGTAGTCAGTGTAAGAAAGCATCAAATGAGAAGAAATTCTCATGAAAAAAACCAGGATTCTGTGAAAAAGGACACACATGCTTATACTGCGGGCTGAATGTTTGCTTGTGCTCAGTATTCATACGCTGAAATCGAGCGCCCAGTGACTGAGATGGCACTGAGCTGGGTGGATGTGCTGAAGGTGGAGGCTTCATGAATAGAATTAGTGCCATATCAAAAAGCCGTGAGACCTCTAGTTTCTGACTGACTTCTCTTCCAGATTTGCTCTTTGTATGTGTGTTTGTATGTGTGAATGCATGCGGGTGTATGTGTGAAGAGTATCATTCCTCAGAAGATGCCACTTTCTTTCCTGATTCTGGGTCTCTTATTAGGACCTGGGGCTCACTGATTACTCAAGCATGGTTGGCCAGCAAGCGCTGGGATCTGTCTGCCTCAGCCTCCCCAGGCAGAGACTCCAAGCGCATACCACCACACCTAGCTTCTTACGTGGATGTGGGGTTGAATTCGGGTACCCGTGCTTGCAGGGCAGCCCTTCCTGTTCCTGCTCTGTGGTCTTCCTGAACTGCATACATATGAGAATTCAGCAACGGTCATTGTCAAACCAGGAAATAGGTTCTCAAGAATAGTAATATCTGGAAGCACTTTAATCTTGAACTTCCTCAGCCCCGACCCTTAGAATTGTGAGAAATACACTTTTTTTTATACAACCTAGTATTGGTATGCTATTTCAGTATCCTGAAATGAATAAAGCATTCATTTCCTACACATGTGAAAGTTATGTTATATTCAGATATTTAGAAAATGGTAAATAGAAAATACCCCAGGAAGCAAAACTAAGAAAATGGAGATAGAAAATATAAAGATCAAGGATATTAGATCATTCCTACAGTGTAAATAGAAAATGACAAAAATTTCAGAGAGAGAGAGAGAGAGAGAGAGAGAGAGAGAGAAGAGAAAGAGAGAGAGAGAGGAGAGAAAGAGAGAGAGAGGGAGAACGAGAGTGAATGCAGTGAATATGTGCTCTGGGGTCTGAGATAATGGAAATAAGGACTTGATCAAACATATAACAAAAAGTAATTTTCCAGAATGAGTTTGATTTTCTAGGTTTATATCTGCTGAAATGAGAGAGATATCAAGAGCAAGCTAAATACCCCCAAAGGACAAGCTTGTACGTGCCTACAATCCTAGCACTTGGGAGATGGGTGCAGGAGAACTCTGAGTATTGAGATAGGCTGGGCTATATAGTGAAAAAAAAAGACAACTGTAAGAATGACTTTTTTTTTTTTTTTTTGTCTTTTCGAGACAGGGTCTCCCTGTAGCCCCAGCTGTCCTGGAACTCACACTGTAGACCAAGCTGGCCTTGAACTCACAAAGATCTGCCTGCTTCTGCCTCCCAAGTGCTAGGATTAAAGGTGTGCGCCACCATGCCCAGCAAGAATGACTTTTAGAAAATGGACAGAACCTAGACAAATGACTAATGACAGAACCCCAGCAAAACCATGCACTCTGGTGTCTTGTCACCTAGATGCCAGTTCTTGTTTCCTTGGCAACCTCAATATGGTACTCCATCTGCCTCCCCCAAATAATGAATGAATGTGGGTACACTTCAAAATTAGCATATCGAAACACTGAAAGCAAGCACACCCATCTCCAGTGCACACAGTGGAGACTGGGAAGATACGTGACCTTGAGTAAATGAGTATTCTAGAATTAGGGATGAAAAGACTGGATGGTCCCTTAAGATTAGGGTGGTGTCAAGCTTGTACTTTCCCAATTGAAGCTGGAGAAACCATTTGAATAAAATTATGGGTTGGGCTTGACATGGCGACACAGTTTCAGAAACAGAGTACCAGAGACAGCTCCATCAACACAGTTCCAGGAGGCAGACATTTCCAAGAGACATTGAAGGAACGAGTGTCCTCTGAGTTTGGGCCCACTCTTAAAAACTAAATTTAATGGGGCTACAGGGAGACCCTGTCTCAAAAAGACAAAAAAAAAAAACCCTAAATTTAAGAGTCAGGCTTTTTGTTCAGGCAATTGTAATGTCAACATTACAATTGGTGGTAAAGCGAAAACCAACATTATGAAATTTTGGAACACTAGGGGTAAAACAGAAGAATGTCCAAGTTCGTAGACAGCAGCTCAAGTATGGAGGACCATGAGTAAGAATTGCATTAACCTCTTCACTAACCCTGGCAGACAGGCAACAAGAACTTAAAGATGTTTCTACCTTGGAAATATATGCCAAGCAATGGGTTGGTAATAATATGTATTAATTTGATAAAAGATATTTCAAACTTGAAAGCTATCAAAAATACCTTATAAAGTACTGGAGGATATACTACACTAAAATAATAGAGTAAGCCTAGAAAAAAAATGTGATATCCCAGAGACAGAGTCTCTTCACATGGGAAGAAGCCGATGGAATTCCTAGGGTAAAGTAGAAGGGTCTCAGAATCCTAGGGAGTAAACTGTATGCCCAGTTAGAAGAATCCACAGTCCAAGCAGGAGCAGATGGACAAAGGGTTTCAGAAGAGAAAAGGATATAATTGCACATTCTTATGTGGAAATAGTACAGAGTGTGTAGAGAGAATCAGTGCAGAAAAAAACATATGAAGAAACAAGGCAATTATTTATTCCAGGAAAAACTAATGTTACAAAAAGTAAAAGCAATAATCCTAGTAATGATCGAGGCAGCGATCAATATTTATATGATCTAGCGTTTGAAATTATAATATTTTAAAGAAGAAAATGAGTTATAATTTTATTTGCAGGATGAGATAATGGTGCAAGAATGCTAACCCTTACCTTCTATATAGGAAATCAATAATAATAACATATAATCATATTATTTCAAAACAGGGAGATAAATTTTATGAAAAGCAACTAAAAGCATATAAAGTGATTGAATCTCAGGAGAAAAATTCAGAAGTGGGATGGTAGACAAAGGATTTCTAATTTACATTTCATTAAGCTTTGTAATATTTAACATTTTAGTATGCATAATAAATATATCTGCAAATCACTAAGAAGAAAACTCACTGGAAAAGAAGCAAGCAATTGATAGAGAAGCAAATTCAAATGACTAATTTTTATGAGTAAAAGTCTCCTCCACTTAGCAAGTTCCAAATTAAAACAGTAAAGTTTTATATCCAACAGAATGGCAAAGGGCTAACTTTGACAATGATAAATGTTGACAAGGATGTGGGAAGGTTAGAATCATATTTTGGTCATGAGCAGGTTAATTGTAACTTCTGTTTTGGGGCAGCATGTTATAAAATAGAAATGATCACATATCATGACTCAGTAACTTCATGTCTCAGGCACCTCTTGTTAGTCTAGACGGTTTTCCCCAGATCCCCTGGTGATGAGACTCTGTCAGAATGAGGGGTGGATGGGGCACTTAGGAGACAAACATCTTTCCAGCCTTCCTTAGAGCTTATGACTGAAGAAGAATGAGAAATGATTTGGTATTCTAGATGACCGTGCAGCAAGGCTATTTGTGAGTATGCTTTTAACAGGTGAAAATGAGAAATTATAGAAATTATTAAAATTAATTAAATTTTTAGGGTTTTTGAAAAACTAAGTAAGTCTGAAAACATAAATTAGCTAGCAAGAAAAACAAGGCGTGCCTGCATCTCACTGGAGGGGCCCTGAGGCAGTACATTTTCTGTGTATGCAGTGTTGGATCCTTGATGATTTCCAAGTATGGACTTTTAATTTTTTTTTTTATTATTTATCTTTGTATGTGTATGAATGTACTGTCTGCATGCAGGTCTGTGCACCCGTGTCGTGCAATGCCACGGAGGTCAGAAGAGGGTCTCGGATTCCCCTGGAACTGGAGTTCTCCTGGAATTGGAGTTACAGACGGTTCTCAGCCGCCATGTGGGTGCTGGGGATCGAACCCGGGTCCTCTGCAAGAGCGTCGGTGCTTTTAACCGCTAGGCTATCTCTCCAGTCCCCCAAGTATGGACTTTTAACACTGAAGAAAAAGGTGCCCTGGAAAGCAATCATGAGAGTGGAGAGTTTTATTGTTTCCCCCTTGTATTTTATCTAGAATTTGAGAACAATTTTAAATTAAGTTTTTGTCACTGTGCAAAGTGTTGTCTCATTGTGGCATTTTTTGTGCATATGTTTCATCATACTTTAAAAACTTTTATTATTTTATGTATTTGAGTGTATCACCTCCATGTATGTAAGTGCACCGATGTCATGCAGTGCTGCAGAAGAGGGTGTTAGAGTCCTTTGGAACTGGAGTTACAGATGGTCGTTAGCTGCCATGAGGGTGCTGTGACTTGAACCTGGGTCCTCTGCAAGAGCAGCCAGTGCTCTTGATTGCTGAGCCATCTCTCCAGCCCTGTGTCCTCCTCATACTTTGTTCTCACTAAGCCTCCCCTCCTTGCTCCCCTACTTCTTGTTAGTCTCCTCCCTCCACCCCACAAATGTTCCTTCCTGCTCTCACATCACACGTGTTCCATTATCTTTGCCCCCTTAAGATCTTTTCCTTCTGACTCACCACACACACACACACACACACACACACGCACACACACACACACACATACACACTCATACACCACAACACCCTTCCCAGACACCATACACACTTACATGCACACACATATATGCACACCATACCACACACACACACACACACACACTGTAAACATACACTTCCATGCACACACCACACCACAACACACCATATACACCACACACACCACACATACACACTTGCTTATATACACGCATACAACATACCTCCCCACAATAAGGTCTTTGATCCATTTGGAAATGACCTTTGTGGAGGCTGAGGATAGGAATTGAGTTCATCGTTCTAGAGATGGATGTTCACTTGTCCCCTCACAATTTGTTGAAGCAACTGTCTTTTTTTTTTTTTTTTTTTTTTTTTTTTGGTCTTTTTGAGACAGGGTCTCCCTGTAGCTACAGCTGGCCTGGAACTCACTCTGTAGACCAGGCTGGCCTTGAACTCACAAAGATCCACCTGCCTCTGCCTCCCGAGTGCTAGGATTAAAGGCGTGCTTTCTTATTTGGGCAACTTTTAATAGAACATTTACATTAGCCAGAATCTTCAAGAATACTCATTTTAGTTTTCAAAGAAATACCTATGTGTTTTATGGGGCTGGAGAGATGGCTCAGCAGTTAAGAGCACCAACTGCTCTTGCAGAGGAGCTGGGTTTGATTCCCAGCACCCACAGGGTGGCTAAGAACGGTCTTTAACTCCAGTTCCAGGGGAATCCAATGCCCTCTTCTGACCTCCGATCTCCGCGGCATTTGCACGACACAGGTGCACAAACCTACATGCAGACAGTACACTCATACACATAAAAATAATAAATAAATAAATTAAAAAAATACTAAAAAATAAAAAAGAAATACCTATGTGCTTTATAAACATACTTCATAGGATTCTGTAACATTTAACAAACATAATACAATAAAACAAATCACAGCCACAACTGTGAATACACAGAACTCATTCTTGACGGATTGTGACACCACTTGAATGAGAAGAACATGGAAACAGAGTAGTTGAACCATTGACAGAGTCTGGAAGTTTTCCACAATTGCTGGCATATTTTACATAGGAATGGCAAGTCTGGTGAGTCTGGTAAGTTAATTAATCACATTTTGGCTAAAATATCTCATGCTTATATCTATCTGAGAATAACTATAAATATGAACTGTGATATTTAGTAATTGAGTTGATAAAAATATACTTTCTCTAAAGAACAGGGAGGCTTGTCTAACTTTACAGTCAGAAATGATTTTAAACAAATCTCCACTTTATGCCACATGACAGTAGAAATGTTCATAATTGCTTAGAGAAGAAGATAATGTTTTATGTGTCACTGGAGTAAAATGTAAAACAAATATTTTACAACTTTTCTCTAGCCCAATTACTGTTTTGACTTGACTCAGATAACCTTTTCTTGTTGTTGTAATGGGCTTCCTAATGCATCTTCTCAATTGTGTGGGCAGATACACAAAACTTTATATGCATGAATAATGTAAGTTGATGTAGCAATATATTTTGTTTGTTTTTGCATTTACCCATATGTCACAAATCCTAATAAAACTAGACTGTAATATATTACAAATTCATTTGGTTAGGATTCTGTTACTGAGTGAGTCAGTAAATATATATGATTTAAATTAAGACCATGCTGTCCATTACTTACATGTCACCTCTCCTACTTTATTTTGACTTTTGCACTTATTATGTTTTATTAACAGTTTGAAGTTGTAAACATGCACAGAGTGCAAGTCAAATAATAAAGTTGAAGTGAGGGGACTAGGAGAGTCCTGGCAGCAACTGTAGAGGAACTTATTCTCCCAAGCACTGAGGGTGTCGCTAAGCCAGTGGTGTCCCTGGGTTGCTATTGCTAATAGTTCATGCTGATGCATTAGTCCAGTGGACCACGAAGAGTGGTCAGTAGTCCACTCTGTTGAATTCATATCGAGTGCTTGTTCTGAGTCCCAATTCTGACTACTAAGTCATCTCAACCTCATGTTCTCTTCCTCCTTCTCCTGTTCTTCCTCTTCCTCCTCTTTCTCTTCCTCCTTTTTCCTCCTCCCCCCTCTCCTTTTCGTCCCCTCCCCCTCCTACTCTACCCTCTTGCTCTCTTCCTTTTCTTTTCGTAACCCATTCAGCTCAGTTAGCACTCTCCATACGTGGATGGGTGTAGGACAGTACATTGGGAGTCACTCTTCTAAGAACTAGCGCTCTCTCCTATCAGGCCCTGAAGTTATGCATGTGATTGCATTTCTATGGAAAACTACGAAATAGTTGTGTCTGTACAGTGGCTTGTGAGAGGACACACTTGGGGGGCAGATACATACAGAGAAACAGAGAACACTGAGGAATTAATGTGAAGAATTCATAAACCCCAGTAAAATTCCCTCTGGCAAAAGAACAAGATTGGCTGGGTGTGGTGGCTCAGGCCTTTGATCCCAGAACCTGGGAGGCAGAAGCAGGCAGATCTCTGTGAGATTGAGGCCAGCCTGCTCTACATAGAGACTCTGTCTCAAAACAACAATGATGAGAGCAACAACAACCACCAAAGAGCAAAACCAAGAATGCGCAAGTATTTATAGGGAAAGAGCTTGATTCTCTGCACTGGAAAGCTGGGCACTTTGAGTACACATCCTAACATGCACAGGGGCAGGATGACCCCCTAGTCATTTGGAGGCCACATTTTCTGACAGCACTCAGCATCATATGGTAGTAGCTGGGATTCCCTATGTCAAATTCCTGAGCATGTAACACAGCAGGGAAGAAAGGCCCTTCGCATATATACTGCTGTTTGAGAACCTTCCTATACAGGTTGTTAGAGAAGGTGGCATGCAGTGTGGCTGGGAAATTAGATCACGGCTTTGTGTGAGTGCAGAGGGAACTATAGATGAACACAGCCGGAGAAATGCAAATTGAGAGAAGCAAGGTGTTATTCAGTACCACCTGACGGTCCCTAATTTTCAGTTGGTGAAACTGAGCTGGTGAGAAAAAAAAAAAAGTAGATGAGAAATTGATTAATCTGAAGCAGTAAAACTGGACAAGAATGTCAACCCAAGATACCACCTCAAACCTCAAGAGCAGGAATTGATGTGGGGATGATGTAAGTTCCCATTCTTACCCTATCCACCCAGCTAACTGTATAGAAGAAGGACTGGGGGGGGAAGGTGAGGAACAGAGCCCCCACTCAATGGTGAGGAAATATCCCCCCTGAACAGAGCCTGTTCCCACTTTTGTGATTCCCTCGTGTGGAGTTGCTCTCTTACCTGTGTATACACATAGACATTATTTACTTTCTGCCCTTCCAAAGGCTTTAGTATGGGGAAAAACCAAACCAAACCAAACCAAACCAAACCAAAACCAAACAAAACAAAACAGTTGATCTGCTTAGGAGTCTGTGGGATGAAAAGTCTCAGTGGCTAGTTTCACACATGGTTAAGGCAGCCATTTTGTAGATGATTCCTCTGGAGGCTCTAAGAAGCTGGTGAGCTGGTCTAGACCCATGAGAGCTGGAACTCAGGAGCCCGTTACCTTTTCCCCTCAAAGGAAAGTGTGTGTGTGTGTGTGTGTGTGTGTGTTTTCTGTGTGTCCTCTCTTCCCATGTGATGTTTATATATGGTAGTCTCTAGCATTATGTTTTCCTAATCCCTGATCAAGTTAGGAAACCAGAAAGCTAATTCATGTGGGCTGTTGTCTTGTTTATGAGTCGAAAGTCTTCCATTTAGGTAGTGACCATTGTCTTAAGATTTGTTGCTAATGCAACTGATATTAAAAAATAACAATAACAAAGTGCTGTTATCGAAGACTTGTGCTCATTTATCTACTCAGGACTCTTACATAAACATTCTAGTGGAGAACATTATTTCAAGATTTATTATCCACGAATATATTGCAACCTTGAAGAAATTCTTTCTTCTTTGGGGTAATTTAAATGAAATGCCTTTGTTTCCTTCGGTTGTAGTTCAGTAGAAACTCAGAGCCAAATTTGCTGATTATCTGGAGTGGCACTATACTCTTCATAGTTAGTTAGTATATTTGAATGCTACTCTGTTTGTAGTTCCACTTTTCCATTTTATTAAGCTTATCTCGATAGCATTTGCTGTAAACCACCACAAATCCTTGTTATTATTTGTGAGATTAATCTCCAACATCAACTTTGAAGGAGATGTTACGAGTGAGTCATATCCATGGGTGTGTTTATGAAGCCACGTCCAGAGAGATTAACTGCGAGGGGAAGTCCTGAATGAGGGAACATGACCCCATGGGTTACAGTCCAGGATAGAGTAACCGGGTCGGGAAGAGAAAGCCAGCAAATGCACTGAGGTTCCCTTTCTCTGCGCTCTGGACCGTGATGTGCGCTGCTCTCACTGCCATACTCTCTCCACCACGATGCACTGAACTGTCTGAAACCATGACGCAAATAGATTAAGTTGGTCTTGGCATTTTGTCACAGTGCATGGAAGTAACAATACATTGCTATAATCTATTCCATTGATATACGAAGTTACTGCCAACCACATTAATGAGTTCCGGATGAACACGTCACACACTCTCACTAGAGTAGCTTGATTTTTACCCATTTGACAAAAAAGTTAATGATTTAGGTACCTAATTTGAAACTTAAATGTTTTCTTACTTCTCTCTTTGATTACTGAACTAAATAAAAATATGAACAGGAAACATGGAAAACATTTATATTGTTCATTTGCCTATAGCCATGATTTATTACATTCCTTACCTTTCATTTCTTTCTGATAGTTTCCAAATATAAACTGAGAAATTATGTTTTTCTCTTATCACTCTTTTTTCGTTTACAAAATGGATGTATCTGGTCTGTTATAGTTAGTTCAAGAGTTTTATTTTATTTTTCAGTTCAAAGTGACAATTTAATCTATTTTTATTATAAATGGAAGAAATTTTCCCAGGCAGTGTATTTATTTGGGGGCTTAATGTGCTCCATTGACTGTCAGTGTAAGATTTGATAGCTAATTTATTCCTTTTGAGGAATTGCATGTCTACAGGCATCGGGGTCTGCACTTCTGCACTAGGATGTTCTTTTAGGAAGGGGTAATGCAGGATGACTTAAAGATGCGATGGCCTTGCAGAGCCAGGGCTTCAATTAGATGGGAAGTATTATGTGACCAAAGGATATTTGCACAGCATCCAGTGACAAGAATGAGCATTATGAAATTCTCTTTCTGTTTTGGTTTGTTCAGCAGATGTTCCTTCAGGGAATAAGGAAGAGTTGAGAAAGAATTTAGAGTAAAAGTTCCCAAATGAGATGTAGAAATTTTCTTGAGAAAGAGTATGGAGTCTGGAATTATTTGGAAAAAAATTAATGGATGAGTAATTGGCTCTATTAGATTCCTGAGCAAGGAGGGGTATACACAAAATAAAGGTACAAGGCACTGTATGTTTATCACCCAAAGAGCGTGCTTCAGTGAATCCTGTAAAATTTGAATGTGCTGATTTATCTATGGAAATTTTTGCACAGAATTATTTGTATCTGTTTCTCTTTATGTACTACTGGTGGAATAAAGATGGAGGAGATGGAATGAATGTGACTGATTTTAGTTCTAGGCCCGTCAGGCTCCCAAACGTACACAGTTATTTAAATGCATCCTAATCACCTGCCAGTAATAAGGGTCACTGACACACTCATAGCACCTGCACTGTTCACAATTCTTCATGGATCGCTGTCCCTCTTATTGAGACACGCATCTGATCAGGATCCCGGTCCTACACATTGTAGATTCACCATGGACGTATCCATGTAGCCCAGCTAACGCTCACATTTGGGGGGCACATGGAGAAAAATCATCTACTGTACTGCAATGGGCTTTCCCAGCTTGCCAGCTAGTGCAAATAAAAATTCAGTATGGGGATCTCAAGTTCAAACTTAGGTCTTAAATAAAAAAATTGAGTTAATTTAGCTGAAAAAAGAACTCTAAGCTTTTCACGCTCATAAAGTGTCCACAGAGGAAACAATGGCTCCATTTTGTTTGTCATGAGGTGTGGTTGTTGTTTTTTATTTTTTTTTAAATATTTTTTTAACTTTATTTATTTTTGTATGTGTATGAGTGTACTGTCTGCATGTAGGTTTGTGCACCCATGTCGTGCAATGCCGTGGAGGTCAGAAGAGGGTCTCGGATTCCCCTGGAACTGGAGTTCTCCTGGAATTGGAGTTACAGACGGTTCTCAGCCACCATGTGGGTGCTGGGGATCGAACCCAGGTCCTCTGCAAGAGCAGTCGGTGCTCTTAACTGCTAGGCCATCTCTCCAGCCCTTTTCTTTCTTTCTTTCTTTCTTTCTTTCTTTCTTTCTTTCTTTCTTTCTTTCTTTCTTTCTTTCTTTCTTTCTTTCTTTCTTTCTTTTTTTTGATCTTTTTGAGACGGGGTCTCCCTGTAGGCCCAGCTGTCCTGGAACTCACTCTGTAGACCAGGCTGGCCTTGAACTCACATAGATCCACCTGCCTCTGCCTCCTCAGTGCTAGGATTAAAGGCGTACGCCACTATGCCTGGCTCCTTACATCTTTTTAAAAAATTGTTATTAAACTTTTCCCATACATCAAATATCATTTCTCAATTCAATTTAGAGTCACTTCCCTTTCCATGCCCCCCCACCCCACCCGAGTTCCCACACTCTGCCACACATGTCCTGCATCTCTTTCTGAGTCCTTCCAGAG